>CM038629.1:1119635-1392135 GCA_021554675.1 Leuciscus idus
CAAAAGCTTGACAGGCGTAGCAACAGTAACTAAGGAGGGCGGGGCTTAGCGAAGGGTCAATTGAAGTGTAGGGTGAAATCGCCACAGTTGTTGAGGAGATGCCGGGTCCAAGTAGTGTGTCGGTTGCTCCAACAATGGTGGAGAGTGTCTCTGAGACTATAGAAAAATAAGTAGTTGAAGAAGTCAGTGTAGGCCTAGCTGTAGAACAAGCAGAACGTGATTCAGATGATGATAGTAACAGTGGAGACGAGACTATGGTAAACCCAGATTCTGTGTTGGAAGATGAAGAATGTTTTTTAAAAATCCCCCAAAAAAGGGAGTTGTTGGAATGCCCTGCTGATAAAAAAGCAAAAAGAACAGATGGTATTCACATGAGCCAGACTGACACTGGGGCGAAAGTAGGGCTGAACGATTAATTGCATTTGCGATAATATCGCGATATGATGAAATGCGATTTTTTTTAACCACAAAGCTGCGATTATAGTCTGGTCACGTGACGCTAGAGTAAACCAGTCTGTATTGCAGATGAAGCATCAACTTGGCACGCGACACATATAGACCTGGCTACAGGAAATAACAGTTTATGTTTAATTTATGTGATATTGTGTTATAGATTCTCTCCAACGATTCTGAATCGATTAAGATAATTTCAGATTTATGTCTGAGCTTAGTCTGCAATGACGTCATTGAAAACGACATTCAACTCGTCACACATCTTAAATGACAATTGCAGATATCTGTAATTCAGTTTTGACTAGGCAGAATGAAAGTTAAAGATATCTCAAACATCATTATGACTAGTGAAAATTATTGTGCATGCATGACCTTGCTCTATTTTAGATATCCATAAATAAGTAATTTCCCCTCCCCGCCATAATTAAAGAAGAAGTGGGTTCATTTCCTTATTTCTATGAATGGAAAAAGAAAGAAGCAGTCATGGCGTTGGCTGTAATCGAAAAAAAACACCAGAAAATGTTTTTATATACAAATAAAAAAAATGTTTTTATATACAAAAAAATAAAAAAAATGTTGCAATGCTATGTTTATGATCATGCTTAAAATTATGTAGGTTATTGTTGACGTAAGATTTATACGTGAAAGCGATTCACGCTAATTCACTTTAATAAAGATGCTGACATGCATGCTATTCTTGCCATGAAAGTACAATAACATTAATTCCTTAGATGAGAAAAAAGTTCTTAGTTCAGATTAGTTCTTATTTTTATTTTTTTCAGTTTGAAACAGTATAACAGCATTAAAAAGACGATTAAAAACTTCTTCGCCCTCTGGTTGGTCCGACATGGTGCTAATCAGTGCTAATTACGTAAGGGCATTAACCCGCTTATACCATGGTCACTTACGAAATAAAGAAATATTTAATCAATTAATAATACTAATAATACTTTAATGTGTTTTCAGAATCGAGTATTCACCCAGACCATGGTATAAAAGTTAACAGTTAACAGGTGCTATGTGATTTGATGATTTGAACAACATGCTCTGCTCCGCCTAAAGTGTGATGCGGGCCTAATTTGCATACAGATATCTGCAACGTCATTTCACCTAGTCAAAACTCTAATTCAAGATATCTGTAATTACATTTTGACTAGGCAGAATGAAAGTTACAGATTTCTGAAATTTCTGATATCTCTAATCAAAATTAATTTCAAGATATCTATAACTACTATCTACAATTAAATTATGACTATCCCTGACTCCAGTTTGAGATATCTACAACTCCATTTTGACTAGTCATAACTCCACTTACAGATATCTACAACGTCATTTCGCCTAGTCAAAATTTAATTTAAGATATCTGAAAATGAACATGTAGCCTAGATATCTTGAATTGAGGTGAATTATAGATATCTTGAACTGGAGTTATGACTAGTCAGAATCAAATTGAAGATATCTGCAACTGAATTGTAGATATCTGTAATGATAAATCCCATACAAATGAATAGCAAAAGTGACGTCATTTGTCCTAGGAAGAATGTCTTTTTGGATATCTGAAATGACAATTATGGATAGGAAGAATGTAGTTACGGATATCTGAAATGTTCTTTTTGACTAGGCAAAACTGGTCTCTTCAGTTACAATGATCCCAATTGGAAGCAAGTCATCTTTGTTGAAGCATGTGGTGTCTTTCAGGCGTTATGTTTTACACTGTTTTGAAAGATAACGTTGAGGAACTTGATCTGACTCTACATTTGTCTGCATGAAGAATTTAATCATGTGATATATGCCACTACTAATACAATGAGGTGCTTTGGTTGTGGTGAAAATGGACACCTGATCCGTGCTTGTCCAAAAAGAGAGGACAACACAAATAAAACTGCATCAACTGTTGCTTCAGAAAATGTAACTGAAGTGTAGGGTGAAATCGCCACAGTTGTTGAGGAGATGCCGGGTCCAAGCAGGGTGTCGGTTGCTCCAACAATGGTGGAGAGTGTCTCTGAGACTATAGAAAAAGTTGTTGAAGAAGTCAGTGTAGCTGTAGCTGAGGAAGAGGAGGTCATAAGTTCCCAGAGGATAGAACAAGCAGAATGTGATTCAGATGATGGTAGTAACAGTGAAGACGAGGCTAGGGTAAACCCAGAGGATGGGGGTTCTGTGTTGGAAGAATGTTTTTTTTTAAATCCCCCAAAAAGGTTGTTGGATGCCCTGCTGATAAAAAAGCAAAAAGAACAGATGGTATTCACATGAGCCAGACTGACACTGGGGCGAAAGCGACATGTCAGAATGTAGTGTCAATGTTAGTCTTCCCAAAAGTGGTTTCTCTAGCCGTACATATACTGTTGGAGATATTAAGTGCTTTTTGAAAATGACGAAAAATGTGAAAAAGGTCAAACTAGAGGAGTATTTTCCCGACATAGTACAGTTCATTGAGAAGGTAAAGGTTTTTAGAAGTCAAAGTTGTTTCACCAATCAAGAGGTTTACCGTCTTAAGAAAATTCTTACGAAATTAAGTAGTCAGTCAGAAGGGCCCAGTGAAACCAGCCAGAATGGATAAATTTATGCATCTTTTATGGCTTTATTTTTTCTTTTGCTCTCTTTTTTATCCTTTATGGGGGAAATAAATCTTGCTTCCTTGAATGTTAACGGAGCAAGGGATTTTAAGAAGAGAGCTCAAGTATGTATGTTACAAAGGTAGCGCAAAGGCGCCAACTAGTGGCTATTAGTGGATGCGCAGGAAGTGATCGCGCACGTGAAATGCGCGTGAAGAATAACAGATGCGCACTCCTCAGGAAGACTGTTACAGAAGTCACGGTGCAGTGTTCATGTTGAACAATAATAACTGTGTATGTCCTTGTGAGAAAGTGAGTTTAATTTATTCTTTACTTGTTCTAGATTGATTATATATGTAAATATCTAGAACTAATCGAGTATTTGGGTCATAAATCCACTCGGGAGAAATGACGAGTCATGCCGTGTAGTTAACACAGAGTGAACGTCATTGTAGAATGCTGATGCATGTTATTTGTAACAGATTTCAGTTTTATGCTTGTATTATACAAACAGATATATTATTATTGTTTACATTACTTTTACATTGTTTGTTCTGTAGCGATTATGTTAAGGAATTGTGACTCACATGTTATAATTCACATGCCTCCTGTCATGCATTCTGACCGACGCTCCAGGGTGAGAACTATAGCCTCCTAAGCACCTGTGGTCCTTTCTCTAAAACATTTGGTCCTTCGAGCCGGATATCAGTGCTTACCTTGGTTAACCCTCTGAGGTCGAGAAACGCGCCGACGCGTTTTGCTGGATTTTTTTCACATAGCAGCAACATAAACTTAAATTACTCCGTCATTTATGGTTATACAGAAAAAAGAAATATAAAAAAATAATCTGTGATATTTCTACTTTTGTATGTGTCCACTTACAATCAAATCAAAACATTGTGCTTTTGTAAAATAAAGAAAATAAACAGGGTGTGCGTTCTGCCTCTCCGTCGCGGTGAACTTTTTTTTCTTGAGCACGTCTATAAACTGAAACAAAACTCAGCGAATCCTTCTCACACATTTATGAGCCATATACCTTTATACACATTTAAGTGTGTACTTTTAAATGATCAGATTCAAACTGAAAACAAATATTCTCTGTTTAAGTAATTTGTATAAAACCAACAGGATGTCCAGTATCTCAAACGCTTGCTAATTACTTTTTAATTCGGCCACGCCCACTCGCGCAAAAGAGATTCACATGCAAATCTCCACATGGGACGCGAACGCCCTCGTTACCTCAAACACAAAACACCAAAACACTTCACAAGTCTCTGCTTTTCGTCGAGTTTGGAAGACACGTCTGAGCTTACATTGGATTTACATCAGAAGAAGAAGAACGCGATTTGAAGACAAGAAAGATGTAAGGTAAGAAATTCTTACTTATTAGTTTATGGTATTGTTGCATAAACTTCACATTGCAGTTGAACTGTTGCTAGATATATGGTGAATATTATACTATATAGACCCGTGTTTACTGTTAAATACTGTTTGTGGATATCTGCTCAAACATAGATATGTATAACCATAATGTTTAATATTTTGGAGCGCGATGGCGTTTGAATGTACAGTATCATATTTTGGAGCGCGATTGCGTTTGAAAGGAAAAATGCACCAAACATTAGGCTTTATGTTTTTACTATTATCTCATTTCATATCATCATAACGAATGGAAACATTTGAAGTAACATATGATAATCAATATATTTTTCTCTAGCGTAGTTGTTCTTGAAATCTTTTGGAAGATTTAATTTATTGTTATTATTATTTTATGCAGCACTGCGTAGCCTATGCCTACAAGGCACAACAAACCTGTTCATTATATATTGTTGGAAACATGTGTGTGTGTGTGTGTGTGTGTGTGTGTGTGTGTGTGTGTGTGTGTGTGTATTCTGTGAATTTTAAAAAGAAATTTTAACCAGAAAAATCTAAAATCTATTCCCAAAATCGTGCAGCCCTATAGTTTCTCTTGATATCAGTATGTTCACAGTTTTTTCTTTTTTTTTTTCTTTCAGGGACCAGATGCAACTGAGTCCTGCTGACTTCAACATTCACATGAGTCTCTGTACATGAACATGGTAAAGTGAAAATCAAACACCTTGGAAATTAAAGGTATGTACAATGTTTTTAGGAATGGCACAAAGGTCTCTGTCTTTGGATCATTGTTTTCAATGTGCTCTTTTGTCATTTGTATTTTTGGATTGTGTTGTGTTGTAAATAAATCCAAACAATCTAAAAGCCATTCTTTTTTAAATCTCCTCATTCTTTGTGCAAGGTTGCTCTGAATGACAGGGCCTGATCGCTCCTAATAGGGCAGTTAGGGGAGTGTCTTTGTCTTTCTCAGGTGTTAAAACCTTGCATATTCATGAGATGATCACGCCTCTTCGCATATGGCTTTGTCACACAAAACATGTCTTAGAAATTTTAAATCAATATATTGTCTTATCTGAATGAGCAGTCAGGGTGATTTTCACATAGTTTTGGAGCAAATATTCTAGGCTATGTCATACAATTTTCAAAAGTCTTGTGAAGAAATAATCAGTATGGGTTTCATGGCCTTATTTCAGTGACAATATTTTTTTGTATTTTCACAAACCACGCATAAATGTCATTATCTCAAAACTACAAACTTTTACATACATGCTGCTGATATATTATTGTAGCAGAGTTTGTGCTGAATACAGTGTAATTAGACTTTAGCCATGAAAATGTCACTAGTAACAGAAAAAAACACAAATGTCAGAGCATGTCAGAACACCTCCAGAGCCCAGAAAACAGCTCAGACCTCAGAGGGTTAAGGATGGCTACTTCTAAAGAAATGAGTGAAGCCCTTTCAGAATCTGTGCGTCCAAAACGGCAAGTCAGACCGCCGGCCTATTTGTCAGACTACCAAGTGAATATTATAGGCCACAGAGAACTGACTTCCTCTTATACAGAAGATACAGCAGCACAGACTACATTTAGACTCGAAGAGGAGTACAATGCAGGGAGTGAGGAAACTGCCAAAATGAGGTACAAAGCAGGTTCAGCGGTGGCCAGACCTGGAGGTCGGTGTGTAGAAAGAGATGAGTGGGGAGCCTTTTATACTGAATTAGAGGACATTCAAGCTCACATTGGCCAAGACACTAAGCTCATACAAAGTTTACGTGATCAAGTGCGCCATCATGTGTTATCCAACTACCGGGGGACTTTGGAGGAAACCTCAAGTGCAGATAGTCACCTATCACTGAAAGATGACCGAGCCTCTTTTTCTGAAGCAAGGCAACCACTTTCACACCCTTCTCACTTATCCTCATCAGCTTCCTTCTCTGCAACACCCCAAGTTTCACCACTCCGGTCCCAGGTATCAGCGGTGTCCTTAGCTGAGTCCCATTCAATTACCCATCTAACACCACAGAGACCTAAAACGACAGTGGACAGTCCTCAAGAGGATGAGTCATGGCCTGAACCACCACCTCCGGTATGTGACGATGTCCCTTACAGAGCTAGGAAAGAGCGTGCATTCCCAGTCACTTACGTTACTTCTGTTAGTTATTCAAACCCAGTGAAACTAGCAGCAGAGAGATTAGTAGCACAGCCCTATTTGGGACAGCATGCTCCAGTCAAGGGAAACGCATTCCATAATCAATCATTGAGGCCTCACAGAGGGGATATCATGACAAACCCCATGCCATACAATACTCAGGGTCAGGGCAGTCCAACATATCATTCCCTCACCTGCCCTCCGATCACTGCTCCATATTTAACGCCTCATTCTGCACCCAGGCTGGATGTTCCTTCGCCACCTCAGCAACAAACTGTGTATGCTCCACCATCAGTGCAGCAGAGTGACCCATGGCTTACACACCCAGAAATGCCATACAATCAGCCACAACACCAACCTTATGAGATCTTTCCCTCATCGCTGCCAGTGCAGGAGAAAGTCTATCTAGGCCCCAAACCACGAATTCCCATGTTGATTCATCGAGACCCTGCGGAGTTCGCCAGGCTGAAGATGTCATTGGAGAATCTACTGCCAGCTGGTGCTACTGAGCTCTTTAAATATCAAATATTGGTAGACCATCTTAAATTAGAGGAAGCCTCCCTTATCGCTGACTCTTACCTGAATTCTGTCACTCCATATTCTGACACAATGACAGCCCTGAATGAGAGATTTGGTCAGCCGCATCAGTTAGCACTTAAAAGAATAGCACAGGTCATGGATGCTCCTGACATCAAGCGAGGGGATCATGAGGCATTCCAAAGATTCGCACTGCAGATCAGAGCTCTTGTTGGGATGCTGGAAACCCTTGGCGTAGAGGGAGAAGTGGAATTAAAGTGTGGTTCACACGTCGCCAGACTGCTTGGTAAACTACCTCCAGAGTTGTGCGCAGACTTTCGCAGACACCTATATTATCAGTCTGATTCAGTGTATACATTACCTGAATTCTCCAAGTGGCTCCAGTACGAAGCATGGTCTCAGGGCTATACCGAACCTCCCAACAAACGAACTAATGAAAGCCGGGCAAAGCCAGCACGCTTCACCAGACCAGCCACTATCCTCCATGGTGCCAAAGCTGCCTCAGAGTCGAAGGGCCCAGAACCAGGACCTAAAGCATTCACCTCAGGCAAGAAAAGAGGGAAAGTGCAACCATATTGTCCATATTGCGAAAGCTCTGAACATTTCCTAAGTCAGTGCGCTACTTTCCAGACTTTTACTCCTGAGCAGATCCGTAAGTGGATTACTGAGAACAAGAGGTGCATAAAATGTGGACGTCCTCATGCTGTTGCAGACTGCACTCTCAAGAAACCCTGCAGTATTTGTCAAAACAAACACCTGATACTACATGCAGTAAATTCTAAGTCAAGTAAAGAGGGCATATGCATGTTGAGCTCCGCAGTTGGCACTGCTTATCTAAAATCGACCCACTGACTGCAACCGTGTATTGCTGAATGTGGTAAAAGTTCGTCTGCAGTATCATGAACAAGCTCTTGAGACATATGCTGTACTCGACGACGGTTCAGAGAGGACCATACTCTTATGCGAGGCAGCAAATAAGCTTGGCCTGCGTGGAATTCCTGAGGAACTGGCCTTGAGAACAATCAGGCAAGAAACCCAAGTACTTCAAGGAGCATCTGTCTCTTTCAGTGTTTCCCCTGCCTCACAGCCAAAACGGAATTACCACATTAGTGGAGCCTTCACTGCTCAGAGTCTGGGACTGGCTGATCATTCCTACCACCTAGCTGTCTTGCAGAAAAGGTACAAGCACCTCAGAGGCTTGCCACTTGAACCCTTTGATAAAGTTCAACCTCTTCTTCTCATTGGGGCTGACCAGTCCCATTTGATCACTCCAATCGCACCAGTGCTTTATGGACCACCAGGAGGACCGGTCGCAATACGGACCAGGTTGGGGTGGACGCTACAGAGCCCAGCTAGAGGTCTCTCACAGCATCTTAGATCTCAGAACTGTTACCTGACCTCAGTAAACACTGAAACAGCTGAACTTCTGAGGAATGTGGAGAAGTTGTGGCAGGTGGACACGCTACCATTCAAGTCAGAGAAACAGGCAACTCGATCACGAGAGGATCAAGAGGCACTTTCACTTCTGGAAAGTAAGACAATCCGTCTGGAGCATAATAAGATCCAGCACTACGCGACCTCTCTCCTACGGAAGAGAAATTCCTCCCCTTTCCATGCAACCAAAGATGTTGTCATGCCAAGCCTCCGAGGTACAGAGAAGCGACTCGCTAAAGATGATGACAAAGCCTCAGCATACATTGCAGAAATGAGCAAGCTTGAACTGGCAGGCTCTGTACGTAAGCTATCTGAGGAAGAGGTTGCACAGAGTGAGGAATCATGGTTCATTCCCCATCATCTGGTACAACATAATGGGAAGAACCGCCTAGTATTCAACTGTTCTTACCAATTCCAGGGCTGCAACCTCAACGAATCCCTCCTTCCTGGGCCTACTCTTGGCCCATCACTCCTGGGGGTCTTGCTTCGCTTTCGAGAGCATGCCATTGCGATAAGCGGGGACATAAAGGCCATGTTTCACCAGGTGTGCCTTCTGCCTGAGGACAAGCCCCTTCTTCGGTTTGTGTGGAGAAATCTCTGCCGTGATGTGCCTCCTGTGGTCTATGAGTGGCAGGTTCTGCCGTTCGGTACCACATGTTCTCCATGCTGTGCCACTTTCGCCCTCCAAAAACATGTGCACGATCACAGCACAGAGGGAGAAGATGTCAGGAATTCCGTAGACAGGTGTTTTTACGTAGACAACTGTTTACAGAGTCTGTCATCAGAAGCTGATGCCAAAGCTTTGCTTGATAAATTACGGGTACTGTTGGCATCAGGGGGCTTCGAGATCCGCCAATGGGCCAGCAACGCCCCTGACATCCTTAGGCATCTCCCTCAAGAAGCACGCTCCGATAACGTTGAAATGTGGCTCACCCAAGATTCTTCTGATGTTCAAGAGTCTACATTAGGCCTAAGATGGCACTGCCCTACAGATATCATCGGCTATAAACATCGACTGGAGGATTACGGCCCAACCACAATGCGCACTGTGTACCGTACATTGGCCAGACAATATGACCCTTTGGGGCTAATATTGCCATATACAACTCGGGCTAAAGTGATTGTACAGCGGCTCTGGGATAAGCAACGAGAATGGGATGACCCATTACTGCCTGAGGAGCTGATTCAAGCCTGGAATACATGGGTAGCAGAACTGCCTGAATTATCTCGCATCACCTTACCTCGCTGTTCCCACAACTATGGATCAGCCAGAAGTGATACGAGATGTCCATGTGTTCTGTGACGCATCTGAGAGAGCATATGGATCAGTGGCCTACCCACGCTCTGAGGATGCTGAAGGTGGTGTTCATTTGGCATTCCTGCTGGCCAGATCTCGAGTTGCGCCGAAACGACAACAATCCATGCCAAGACTGGAGCTTTGTGCAGCAGTCACTGGAGCTCAACTTGCAAAGCTGATAACCAGTGAGCTCACCTTACCTATCAGGAATACCATCTTGTGGTCCGACTCGACTACTGTCCTGACATGGCTCCAGTCAGACTTGTGTCGATTCAAGGTCTTTGTGGGAACCAGGATTGCTGAAATCCAAGCGCTCACAGATCGGCAGGCATGGAGGTACGTGAGATCAACACTTAACCCTGCAAATGATCTGACCAGGGGTAAATCCTTGGTGGAACTAGCACAACCGAATAGGTGGTGTCAAGGTCCATCTTTTCTTTTACGAACCCCTGATGAGTGGCCAGAAGCTCCAGCAGGGACAGTTGGAGAAGATCCTACAGAGCTACGACGTTCCTTGTTCTGCCATTACATCTCAAGTTCTGATAGGTATGTCCCTGATCCCAGCAGGTATGCTACATGGAGTGAACTAGTGGAGGCCACAGCAAGCACCCTTCAACATGAGAAAGCGGAGCAAGCTGCTCCATCTAGTGCAAGAACTTATCAGCAGGCAGTCTCCCTCCTCCTTAAACAGTCTCAGCTCGACAGTTTCCAAGAAGACTATCACCTTCTCAAAGCCAATAAACCAGTTCCTTCCTGTAGCCGCCGCCTTGTTCTGGCTCCTGAGTTTGATGCAACAGAAGAGGTCATTCGAGTTGGTGGACGCCTTCGAAGAGCAGAGGATCTGGATCCTAACTTCAAACATCCTATTGTGCTGGATCCGAGCCACTGCATCACCAAACTGTTAATCCAGGATTTTGACCAGAGGTTATGCCATCCTGGACCAGAGCGAGTCTTCGCTGAACTCCGACGGTCGTACTGGATATTGAGAGGGCGTGAGGCTGTTCGGAAGCATCAATATGCTTGTCTGGAGTGCCGGAAGTTAAGATCCAAACCTGTTTCACCGGAGATGGCTGACTTGCCTCCTGCACGACTGCGTTTGTTCAAGCCAGCGTTCTATTCCACTGGGATGGACTGCTTTGGGCCATTCCATGTGAAGATTGGTAGGCGTACAGAAAAGAGATGGGGCATCATATTCAAGTGTCTTACCACTCGAGCAGTGCATCTTGATGTACAGATGGTGGACAACCAGAATGAGACTTTTACCGCCGCCGTTCCCGCGGCGGCAAAATTGGGATGTGTATTTGCTGCCTTTTACCGCTGAGTGGCGCTGTAATCACAGACTTTGAAAAGTGTCAGTTTCTCTTTATGACGTAATCTGCCGCGGCAGTAATCTGAGCTGAGGTCACAGATAAATTCAAGATAAATATTGTGGTTAAACGAATTCAAATTCATAAAATTTAAACAAAGTAGACACACGTTAACATTGTGTGCCCAGTTTTTCTATAATTTAGAAAGGCTATGTCAATAGGTTACTTGTCATTTACTTCGTGTTATTTTAATGTGTTTGTAGATTTATTAACTGAAACATAACAGTGAAATAAATTAAAATAATTTACCGTAAAATTAAAACATTTTCAGGACTCGCAGTTACTAACCGATGTTAGTCGGTTTAAGCATTCTTTGTTATATTCAGAATTAAATAGGCTTACATGTTGTTATGATTATCAATTGAATTCTTTAATAAATAATCAACCACAATGCCTATTACTGCCGCAGCAAAAATAAGTTTTAAGCAAGTAAGTTTCCTATCTGTTTATTTAAAAAAAAAAAAAAAAAAAAATTTTTTTCATTATTTGAACAAAAATGAGACTGATTGAATATGTAAAAATATAAACAGACAAAGCAGAGAATAAAACAAACTTTTAGGGAAAAAATATAGGCCTATTATGCTTCAACAGAATTGGTTAACATTAACGAAAGCAAAATATGTAAACATACATTTCAAACAAAATAAAACAAAACAAATTTGTGGCCGAGTGGTAGGCTATAACTTACGTTTCAATAATTCAGATGACAAGGGGTTCAAATCCCGAACAAACATGGGCTACTTTTTTATTATTAATGCAGAGAGATTTGATAGTTCTAAAATATTGCTACACTATATTGTTTTTTTTCTCCTATAGCCTATATTAAATATTTTATATTTATAAAATAAAATTACCATTAATTTCCATTTTACATTAGGGACAATTTTTATCCAACAGAATGGCTGAATTAACATCTACATAATAATAATAATAATAATAATAAACAGCACAAGGTCTTGTAAAAACACTTTTTTTTTTTCGACACATAATTTCGAGACAGTAAATTGCCAATGTTTAAAAAATGAAAAGAATATAACAAACTTTTAAAACAGAGAAAATAGTAGACCTAGGCTATTCAGGCGATAGCGCTGTGGTCAGTGCATTAACAATAGCCTCTCGGAGCTTCGAACGATCTGAGATCGAATCTCAATGTAGCCGACAGTGTTTATGTTTTTCCGTTCTTGATGCTTAAATATGCATCTGTTTATTAAAGTCAATCATCTTGTTTAATTATCAATTGTACATTACAACATAAATTTGCTACATTCCAGTTGAGCCGCTGCAAAGACGACACATCTGATGAAGGAAGACTGTCAGCCGATTGCACCAGAAAATGAAGATGATGAAGCTCGTCTTTAATCTGCTAAATTATTTTTGTTGTGTGTGTGTGAATCATTCACGAGATTGAGATGACTGACAGTTATACCCGGCCATAGCAACGGAAGACATTTTTCAAAACAGATCGAACAAATCAGAAAAATACTTTCAATACAGTATTGCTTTCAATTAAAAAATAAACAATGAAAATGTAAAAGAAAAAGAAAATTAATTAAGTTTGAAAATCCATCGCACATTTCAAGGTACGAATAAAGTGTCGGGACAGTTTATTTATTTAAACAGGGTTGCATCGATAGTTTATTCCCTTTGTGATGCAAAATAAGAAACACAGAATCTTATTCTTGCAACATTTAAAATTTCTATTGTCAAAGAAATTGCAGCTAAATTAAAAAATTAAAACGGTACAAAACGAAAAAAGTTCAAAGCAACATAAATTAAGAACAGGCGTTTTTCTTTGCCTCTCTCGCGCTGGATATTTTTTTAGTAAGTTTGGTCACCCTCACTGCGCGCGGCGGGTCTTTCTCGAAATTAAGCATTTCAGCGTAAAAAAACACCATACAGCTGATAATAGGCTACTGTATGCCGCTGTGTGTCATCCACACAAATCACGAAAGAAAAAAACTGTAACAAATAGCCTGTGTTGCTTCAAAGATAAAGCATGCCTTGCTGAATTCACCTTACAATAAAACGAGGTGGGTCGCGAATTAAAGAGCTCTGTATCTGCTAAATTGAAATTGTGTGTGGAAAACCTTTAAATACAATCAATAAAACTACAATATTTATCATTTAATAAGATATAGGGCCTACATATGGACTTTTTGAGATTTTGAGATTAATCCTTAAAAGAATTTTGCCTTTGCCTGCTCATCAGGCTCAGGCTGGCTCCGACACTCTCCATATGAAAGACGGAACATTAACACCTCTTTCCTGCACCCCCACGATAAAGCTACTATTGCCTTCTCCAAACCCCCCACAGGCTAGCTGAGTTTGCAAAACAAAACAAAGAGTTTGCCACTCGTCGTGGTGTGCCAAAACACTTAATTATAAACTTCAATATTTCATTCAAAACAATCTCAAAACGCTTTGTGACATTTTGAAAAGCCGTGGATGCATTACTGCCACTGGAACCATGAACGCAACAGAATAGCCTACTGGTTCTGATTTGATTGTTTGTCGTTTAAACGTCATATATATATATAATTATATATACATAATTATAGGCCTATATATACATTTTTTTTAACAGAACTGCTTTTGAAATTACGATTGGAATTATTATAGGCTACAGAAGTAAAGTCATTGTATAATATTTGTTCCTTAGTGTAAAATGGAAATGCATGGTGATTTTATTTTGTAAATAGGCTATAAGCAAAAAACTATGTTTTAGAACTAGACAAATCTCTCTGCATCAACAATAGACTATAAAATGCATTAATAGGCTAATATAAAAATATCAGTAGTCCAAGTTAGTTCGGGATTCGAAACCGTGTCATCTAAATGATCGTAACGTAAGTTCAACCACTCGGCCACGATTCACTCGTTGCGACATGGCCTAACGTTCCAGTGTGTGTTCGCTCACACGAGCGAGAAGCGCTCTTCATTCAAATGAACGCGCCGCCGCGTTTGTCGAACACTAATTCAACATGCCAGAATAAAACCTGGCTTTAGAACAATGCATAGCGCCACTCGTCGTGGTGTGCCAAAAAATTTACAATAATTTAGTTTCATTTATTTCAGTGTTAATGTTTGAGTTAAAAAAAATTCTCTACAAATTATATTAACACAAAGTCGGCTATAAGAATCCTTTATAGGCTACGAAAAAAAGCAAAGGGCTTACAGTCTTAACATTTAGGCTACTTTGCTTAAATTCGATACATTTATTTTCAGTAGGGCCTAATAAATTTGTAGGGATGTAATTTCAGTATGCTTTACCAACGCTATGTATTCAATTAAAGTTCCAAGAGGTCTGGGCCCGGTTCCCCAAAACGTTCTTATCGCTAAGTAGTTCTTAACCTATTCCTTAACCTCTCTCTTAACATTATGGCACGATTCCCGACACGTTCGTACGCTAAGTATATCTTCTGTAAGTCACACTTTCGGAAGGTTGGTCTGACCACTCTTAGCTTTACCTTATCACTGTTGCAGGTCTATATGAAAATAATTCTGAAGTTTTAATACAACCAGACAGTTCATTTAGGCTAATTCAAGGGTTTTCATGCAAAGAATAAAATTGTCAATCACACTGATTGTTGTTAGAATTTTAATTATATTATTATTATATATTATATTATTAATTTAATAAAAGAGCGCTTTTAAAGGCCAGTGAAAGCATAGGCTACTGTCAGTTAAAGGACAAGTTCGGTATTTTACACTTAAAGCCCTGTTTACAGATCGTATCTGATGAAATAGAACGGTTAAGATTAAAATTTGGACACATACTGCTGTCCCGAGAATTTTAGGTTTATTTCGCTTAAATAGGTCCACAAAAGCGAAATAAACCTAAAATTCTCGGGACAGGAGCATGTGTCCAAATTTTTATCTTAACCGTTCTATTTCATCAGATACGATCTGTAAACAGGGCTTTAAGTGTAAAATACCGAACTTGTCCTTTAAGTCCTATTCGGACGCTAATATTGTTTCTCATGGGCTCGTCCGGTATTTTAAACATTTACAGGGGTAAGTCGATGATTTTAGTGCCGTCCGAATCCATAATATCAGTGTTTTTTCTCACCCAACCCACGTAAAAATCCCTGGCCAAATTAGTACCTACTTTTTTTGACAAACAGGTCGTACGGTCATTTAATTGCCGTCTGAATCCACATCTCTGAGTTTACAAGAGGAGATTCAAAATTCACTGTTTAAATCCTTTTTGATCACTGCCGAGCACCGTACATAAGATGCAAACTTTTATTACTGAAATGCTGGAAAGTATTTACAAGAACATTTCATCGCAGCTCCACCTCAGCGAACAAAAATGGGAAAGAGATGAAAGCACGTAAAAATTTTGAAATGGTTATTGTGGCAGCAATATATGATACAATTTTAAAATATGTAGGCTAGGCTATTATAGGCTATTATAGTTTGGATAATTTTTTTATAATATCCAATAGTCCTAATAAATGTAATTTCAACTATTTCTGAAGTGCTTCTTTTATAAAGAACACCACTTTCTAGCATATAACAGTGAAACAGCGCCTGGACAAGAGAATAATTGATTCTCGAGTCATCGATATCAACAGATTCAGCAGCATCGCCACGGACAGCACCTGGTAACGTTGCACGTAAGAAGGGATATCTTAAGCAGCTTTCTAAGGTATAGTTCGGGGAACACGCCTAGTAATGGTATACCTTTAGTTAAGTTATACCTTACGAGCCTTCGTAGCGCGCTAAGAGACAACGTTATCGGGAAACCGGGCCCTGGTCTCTATATTTCCTTCCCAGCTGACACTAATATGCAAGTGCACAGCAAAAATCACAACTTGTGCTTGCTGCGAACGCAAGTTATTTAAGGTGTCTCAACTGTACACAGTCTACCCTACAGTGTGAATTCGTTACAAGGTTTCATTTAATTAAATGAATGTGCAGCAATTTGTACAAATAGAGTCTATAGGCCTACTATACTGTTGTAGCCATTAAATAATCTCATTTAGTATCATATTTGTTAAAATATTATAATGTTTTTTTTTTCCATCTATGTTGAATATGAAAAGTGAACAGCACGAGTAAGATAGGATGCATTATATCGAGAGATGGATATGGAGTGGGCCAGACATGATTTTGACCACTTCATTAAGTTTTGTTTAGTAGAAAACCTTTCTTTAAAGTGAATTTCGTTTTCTATAAATTGTATCTTAATTTTAATCAATTTTTCATCAACCAATTGCTGGATTTAATAAGTAAGAGAAGCAAATATAACAGACACTAATCATGGAGGCGCCCGCGCGGTCACTTGCATTGCACGTCAGCTGGAGCGCATCTCATCCTCCTAACTTAACGAAACTCAGCGTATGCCTCACACAGACATGATAAATACATCAAATACACAAAGCTTGAAATGTCTTCAAACGAAATAATTCAAAACGAAAAGAAAAAGGCTACTCTCTGATTATGTCTTTATGTGCATTTCTCTCTAGGTGCGTTCACTACAAATATGGCGATCGTCAACTTCATCTTTGCAGTCGACACTGTCAGAAAACACTTGTTTATTGATAAAAATTTTGCACGCATCACCGGATTTACAAATACACATCTTGCTTGTTGCACGCACATATTATGTCGAAAAAACGAAATATTATGTTGAAATAACATTATTATTAATAATAGCCTACATCTTTTAGAATATTTGATTAAATGCTGATTGTTGCGGCTTGTTCAATTGAATAAAATGAAAACTTTAATTGTGATAATTAAAATAATTGAAAATTAAATATTTAGTGGCCAAGTTTTGCTAATTTATTATATGGGCTATTATATGCCTATTGCCTATATTAAGTAGGTCATATTAAGACAAGGCATATATTAAGTTATTTTAGCTGTTATGAGAAAAATAAATCTAACGAAATCTAAAATCTAAATCTAATAAATCTAAAACAAAATTCTAACGCCAATTCAACATGCCAGAATAAAACCTTATTTTTGAACAATGCGTAACGCCACTCGGCCTGGTGTGCCAAAACACTACATTTTAAACTTCAATGTTTAATTCAAAACAATCTCAAAACGCGTTGTGACATTTTTTTAAAGCAGTAGCCTAGCCTATATACATTAAGGGCATTGAAACCAGGATCTTAACTAAAACGCGTTCCGCGTAATCTCTCAAAAATATTGCCTAACTACTCCATGTATTTTTTTTTTTTTAAGGACTGCTTTTGAAATCACTATAAATTACTATGCAATTGTATCGCTCACGAGAGCTCTTCATTTATCTAATTCCTCAATAGAATAGTAAAAATATTCAGCGTCATTGCTCCTAATATCGTCTCTATTTTTAACTTTTGATTCTATTTTTTCAGTTCTAAAATTGATTCTATCTTTGGTTCTATTCTGTTGTAGCCTAATAGGCCTATTTATATATATGAAAAATATGCCTATTAGGCTTAGGGTTTTATATTTAACCCACTAACATTTAAAAATACGGCAATTGCCGCTCTTTTGCACAATGTCCCTTTGCGCCACCTGGCGGTCATTTTGGGAACGACTTTGAAATGCGGCTGGTTTATTTTTGCCGCGGTGATTTCGCCGCGGCAGCTGGCGCGGCGGTAATAGGCATTCTGGTTGTCCACCATCTGTACTTACCTCTATCGACACAGATGCCTTCTTGATGGCAGTACGGAGGTTTACAGCACGTCGTGGTACCCCTGCTGAATTTTACTCTGATCAGGGGACAAATTTCAGAGGGGGAGAGAAAAAGAGTTGAGAGAGGCTTTCACTGTCATGAATCCTAACCTGCAAGGGTTGCTGGCAAAACATCAGATCGACTTCCATTTTAATCCTCCAGCAGCTCCACACTTTGGAGGAGTGTGGGAGCGAGAGATTCGCTCTGTAAAAGCAGCACTTAGCACCACAATTGGAGCACAAAGCATTCCTGAGGAAGTACTGAGAACGGTTCTAATTGAAGTGGAGGCGATCTTGAATTCCAAACCGTTGGGGTATGTGTCCGCTAACATCTCAGATGTTGACCCAATAACACCAAATCATCTTTTGATGGGGCGGCCCAGTAGTTCATTGCCGCAAGTTGTCTATCAAGATTCTGAACGCCTAAGTCGCAGACGGTGGAGACAAAGTCAGATACTGGTGGATCATTTCTGGGCCAAGTTCATCCGCTACTACTTACCAGGTCTTCAGCTCAGGCAAAATGGCAAAGGACTACCGAGGACCTTACTGAGGGGTCTGTTGTAATGATGGTTGATAACCAATTACCAAGGGCTCTATGGTTAGTAGGCAGAGTGGTCAAAGTGTTACCAAGCCCCGATGGACATGTGAGAGCCGCTGAGGTAAAAGTTAATGACAAGAGCTTCATCAGACCTGTGGTAAAGCTAATTCAGCTGCCTGAATTGCCCAAAGAGGATTAACAGTCAATTGGAACACATTTACATTGCAAATGTGGGGGCGGCTGTTACAAAGGTAGCGCAAAGGCGCTAACTAGTGGCTATTAGTGGATGCGCAGGAAGTGATCGCGCACGTGAAATGCGCGTGAAGAATAACAGATGCGCACTCCTCAGGAAGACTGTTACAGAAGTCACGGTGCAGTGTTTGTGTTGAACAATAATAACTGTGTACGTCCTTGTGAGAAAGTGAGTTTAATTTATTCTTTACTTGTTCTAGATTGATTATATATGTAAATATCTAGAACTAATCGAGTATTTGGGTCATAAATCCACTCGGGAGAAATGACGAGTCATGCCGTGTAGTTAACACAGAGTGAACGTCATTGTAGAATGCTGATGCATGTTATTTGTAACAGATTTCAGTTTTATGCTTGTATTATACAAACAGATATATTATTATTGTTTACATTACTTTTACATTGTTTGTTCTAGCGATTATGTTAAGGAATTGTGACTCACATGTTATATAATTCACATGTTTAAATTGGTGTATTGGGTTAGATATAGGCTAATGCTAAGCTGATGGATAGACTTCATCTATAATGCTACTTTATACAATGTTACATTTATTATTGTTTTGTTTATTTTCAGCTACACTACATATACTACACTGCATTCATACCCTCAAATACCCGATGTAAACATACCATTCCTGTTAATCTAAACTGAGAGGCAATTACTTCAGTGTCTAATGTATGTCTGTGCTGCCGAAGATAATTCAGTAAAAAGTTCATCCTGATCTCTGCCTCCTGTCATGCGTTCTGACCGACGCTCCAGGGTGAGAACTATAGCCTCCTAAGCACCTGTGGTCCTTTCTCTAAAACAATGTAAATTAATGAAACATAAGAGAATTGATGTGTTGTTCATACAAGAGACCCATAGTGATGAATCAAATGCTGTAGAATGGGTTAAAGAATTTGATGGATTAGTGATTTTAAGTCACTATACTTAATTGAGTGGCGGAGTTGCAGTGTTATTTTCTAAAAACTTTACTCCATATTCCTATAATGTAGAGGAAACAATTAAAGGAAGGTTGCTGAAGATCAAAGCTGTATTTGAAAATAGTTATTTTGTTTTTGTCTGTGTATATGCTCCAACTATATAGCTTTGTAAAGAATTACTTTTTTTAACACTTTGGATGATGTTTTAAATGATTGTAACAATGATGATTGGTTAATGTTAGGAGGGGATTTTAATTGCACTGAAAATGTCATAGATCGGAATCATGTTGAACCACATATGCAGTCAAGAAAGAGGCCAATTCAAATGAAAAGTCTCATAGCTTAATTGATATACGAAGAAATTTCCAGGGTACACAGAGACAGTACACTTGGGCCCACGCTCACGATAATCAGCTATCGCTGGCAAGGCTTGATAGATTCTATGGTTTTAAGCATCAATTAAGTATGTTTAGAGAATGTTCAATTAGTCCGGTTTGTCTTTCTGATCATTGCTTGATAAAATGTGTTGTAGCAAAAAGTTTTGTGAAATCAAAAAGTGCTTTTTGGCATTTTCACAATAATTTATTTTGTGACACTTTTTTTAGATAAGTTTTTAAAGAGTTTTGGACAAATGCTAAATCTATGAAAGCTTCTTTCGTAACTTTGCAGCAGTGGTGGGATTTTGTGAAGATACAAATCAAACAGTTACACAATTCAACAATACACTCACAACTCCACGAGAGACATAAATAGCTCAATGAGTGTGTTAGAAGAAGAGCTGATGAAGCTACAGGAGCTTACTACTCAGAGTCCACAAAGGAAGCCACATATATAGAGCACATAAAGAAAATTTTTTAAAAAATTGTTAGCCGATATGCTAGGTTGTACAACAAAAAGTGCTATCATTAGATCACGTTTCCAAAGTGCAGAATTAATGGATGCTCCTTCAAAATTCTTTTTCAGTTTAGAAAAAAGAATGGTCAGAAAAAGTTGAATCATGCCTTGCGGTCGGAAAAAGGGTTTTTATTGACAAATCCCTCATATATTAGAAACAGAGCTGTACTTTTTTATAAAGATTTGTACAAAAGTGAAATTTCAGAAGAACAAGATGGAAATTTGGATTTTTTTGAAAATTTACCAGATAACTACAAATGCAAATGAGGAAATTAGAAAAACTTTGAGTTCAGTTGAGCTTGAAAATGCCCTTAAAAAATGGCAAATGTAAAGGCACCAGGTACTGATGGCATTACAACTGAATTTTATAAATCTTTTTGGGTAGAAATAAGTCCAGAATTGGTAACAGTTTTTAATGAGAGTCTGGTAAATGGACAACTGCCACAAAGCTGCCGGAGGGCAATTATTACTTTATTGACGAAAAAAGGAGATTTAAACGACATCATAAATTGGAGACCAGTAAGTTTATTATGTAATGACCAGGGCTGAACGATATGGACAAAATTTCATATCTCGATTTTCATGACAGATATCTCGATATCGATACAATTACGATATGACTACGTAAGTACTAAAAAAAACAATACATTTAGAGTTTGTAAAATACACACTGATGTCTATGGAAGAGGTAATAATAATCCTTTCCATTATAATTGGACACGTTTTATTCATATCAGATACACATTGTGTTAGTAACTTCAATGTTTACTCTATTCTATTCCCAGTTCACCAGCCACTTACTTTTAAGTATTTCGGGAGAAGTGGATGAATTCACGTGTTGTAAATCCAACAGACCCGATTCTCTGACCTGTGTCTGCGGCACAAACTAACACGGCGGCGCCCATCGCGCATACAGCTCAACTAACGCGATCGATATAAAGGTGTAGGGGTGGTGGCGCAATGGATAAGACACATGCCTTTGGCGTGAGAGACCCGGGTTCGAATCCACTGTGAGACACCAATGTGTCCCTGAGCAAGACACTTAACCCCTAGTTGCTCCAGAGGCGTGCGACCTCTGACATATATAGCAATTGTAAGTCGCTTTGTATAAAAGCGTCAGCTAAATGAATAAATGTAAATGTAAAGGTGTTTAAACAACAATATACTTCCACTTGCATGTATTTGACAATCGGAATATCAGATATTTCATGCCTTAGCTAACACATTTGTGAATATTCTGAATAAAAAAGGAAAAATGACATAAAAGCAGATCATCATTCATTCAGCTCTGTTGTTGCTGCGGTGTGTCACGTGAGAAGCAATGATGCGTCACCATGGAAACGCCGCCCCCCCTCTCACAATATAGTTCCCATGTCCCTGGTAGTGTGTGCGCGCTGGCTTTAGCGGTGCATTCAAGGGCACTCGTAAAACTGATGTTTGTTGTGACTGCCAGAGTTGTATGCAGGGCGAGCGCGGAGAGGGGAAATATAATCGTTGCTTTTTTCGATAGTAATATTTTGAAAGTACATATCTAGATATAGATACGATAACGATATATCGTTCAGCCCTAGTAATGACTATAAAATATCGTCTAAAGCTTTAGCAATCAGATTGGGTGAAGTCACTGGATCTATTGTTCATCCAGATCAGTCATATTGCGTCCCAGGAAGAAGAATCTTTGAGAGCCTAATGTTTCTTTTATTAGAGACATTGTAGACTGTGGAAACATTTTTGACGTAGATTTTGGTATGATATCAATCGATCAAGAGAAGGCTTTCGACAGAGTCGAGCATATTTATTTATGGAACGTTTTAAAAGCCTTTGGTTTTATTTCAAATTTTATTGCAATGATTAAAATGATGTATTGTGGCGTTGAGAGTATATGTAAGGGTTAATGCCCAACGAGGTGTCCACTGTCAGGTAATGGACGACGGCGAGGCGTGAACCGTACGACGCGCAGCATTAATACCTGACAGTGGACACCTTGTCGGGCATTAACCCGCTTATACCATGGTCACTTGCTAAATAACACATTTTTAAAACATTAGTTCATATTTTAATTAGTTTTACAATCAAAATCTAAAGTTTTTACTAACAATAACTCGGAGATAGTCCGCTCAGCTCGTAGAACCCTTCAGTTTACTGCCTGTTGCTATGGTTACTCACAGCTGATGTAGCCAGCGCATTTATTTATTAATTTCGAACGGTAAACAGTCAGTTTCACCAGAACTCCTTTACTAGGTGTCCTCTATCACTTTTTAACGGACACCCTGCAGCCAATCAGAATCGAGTATTCACCCAGACCATGGTATATTAAAGATTAATGGTGACTTATGCTCCCCGTTTAGGGTGTACAGGGGTGTCAGACAAGGCTGTGCGCTGTCAAGCATGTTATACACCTTAGCCATAGAACCCCTGTTAAATATTACATTGTAGACTGTGGAACATTTTTTGACGTAGATTTTGGTATGATATCAATCGATCAAGAGAAGGCTTTCGACAGAGTCGAGCATATTTATTTATGGAACGTTTTAAAAGCCTTTGGTTTTAGTTCAGATTTTATTGCAATAATTAAAATTATGTATTGTGGCGTTGAGAGTATATTAAAGATTAATGGTGACTTATGCTCTCCGTTTAGGGTTACAGGGGTGTCAGACAAGGCTGTGCGCTGTCAGGCATGTTATACACCTTAGCCATAGAACCCCTGTTAAATAAACTAAGAACTGATGTGTGTGGATTGCGCATGCCAAATTGTGTTAATGTTTTTAAATTTTCAGCGTACGAACCCAGTGATGTCAATGTGATGTTGAAGGTTTTGGATGATTTTAAGACTCTTTCTTCAGCAAAGGTTAACTGGAAAAAAAGTGAAGCCATTTTAGTTGGAAAATGGCCAAAAGGTGAACCAAGAGTTCCTGATGGTCTAAAATGGACAAGAGATGGTTTTAAATATCTAGGAGTCTTTTTAGGAAATGAAAATGTTGTAAAAAATAATTTCGAAGGCACTGTTGAAAAGGTCAAAGGGCGACTGGATAAGTGGAGGTTTTTACTCCCTAAAATTTCCTATAAAGGAAGAATCTTGATCATCAACAATATGGTTGCCTCTGCACTTCTGCACCGCCTGGCCTGTATAGATCCCACAGTGGATGCATTGATGAAAATCCAGTCAATGTTAACCCCCTGAGGTCTACGGTATCGCCGGCGATACCAGCTCGCTTTTTTTTTATCAATGTAAAAGAAACTCATAAATACTCTGTTGACTTTGATTTTCCATAGGAGTTTCATACATCAATCGATTCTGTTAAATGTGTATTATTTTTGTGTATACTCACAATAAAAACAAAGTGTTGTGCTTTTTGCCAAATAAAGAAAAATAAACACGAAGCGAGTTCTGCCTTCTCTCTGCCAGTGAAGTCCATTCTGAAACGCGTCCGAAAATGAACAATAACTGAGCGAATACTCAGTCAAACAGGCATACAGACACACGGGCATGAAGCTTGAATTCTCTTCTTTTAAATGAAGTAATTTATATAAAAAACAAATATTCTCATCTTGTGAAATCTGTATTAAAAGAGAGCGATTCCAGTCGAGCTCATCTCATCTCATTACGTTATAATCGGCCCCGCCCACGGAGAGCGCGCGCTATTCAAACGCAAATGACTGAGACGATCCCATACAAACTGTGAACGCCCACATATCAGCTCGAGAAAACACATCAAGTTTATTCAGATAAGTGTAGTTGTCTACACTGTCTCGCAGCGCTGTGAGGAATAATAATAATGGAAAACTTACCTCAGAAGTGCTGGTATTTCGAGGAGCAACGGATGGAATACTGTAGTAATTTTTTTTTTTCATTCTCAAGTAAATCGCGTTTCTGTGTGAATGAATGAACGGCAGAGATGCGCTGTTTACCACAACTCGCAAAAAGACGGTTTAAATTTGAATTGCGTTTCTGTGTGTGAATAAATGATCTGCTTTTAGCAAACTATTTTGCTATACTGAGTAAAATCGATTGAAATATGTTGAAATAAAATGTATTTGTATAAGCAACGTATTAAACTGCAAATTAACATTTATATTCCTTATAATAAAAACGAAAGACCTATGTTACAGACATATGAAAGACAACATTTCGTTGATTAGTTTTGGATAGATTACACATTTTTACTGTAAAATATCTGCCACCTCAAATAAGCTTTTGTTTGCCAATTTTTGCTAATATGTTAAATATAGTATGTTTTGTCAATGTAGGCTATATTCGAAGTTTGAAATATGTATGATAAAATGTATACTTTAGTTTTTACAAAGAAAGATTACACTTCAATTGTTGTTGTAATTGTAACCTTTTTAATAAAAAAATATATATTTACAAGGTAGATGTAAACAAATTTTAAAAGGTAAATATAAGCATTTTCTTTAAATAATTTTTATTGTGTTTTATTATTGACAAATTTGGGGAGAGGATACATATTCCAAAACTGAAAATACAGTATGAGAATTAACTGCACAATTAATAGACATGTTTTCCTTGGATATTATACAATTTGCAAGCAAAATGTATGAAAAAAAAAAAAAAATTGACATGCTTCCAACTGTGAACCAATTTGGTAGAATATATATATATATATTATATATATATATATATATATATATATATATATATATATATACTGTATATATATTGCTCTTGCATTCTTTCTTGTGGCTATAGGTGACACACCTGAATGAATGGCTCATTAAGTATGTGGGCCCCATTGTCTCCTAAGGTGTGAACCACTACATATGCATGATGCTGTTGAATGGTTGACGCCCCTTGGGCATATTGTCTTTACAAACAAAAAGTGTTTTACAAGATTTAAATCAATGTATTGTGTTATGTGAATGATAAGGGCAGGATGATTTTCACATCATTTTGAAGAAAAAACTCTAGGCAATAACATCAATTAGTCAAAAGTCTTATTGTCACATATTTAGTATGTGTTTTGTGGCCTTATTTCAGAAACTTTAGTTTTTAGTTTTTTCAATAACCATGTATAAACATTATTCTCTCAAAAATACAAACATGTACATGCATGTTGCTCACATATTATGGTAGCCCTGTTTGTGCTAAATAGAGTGTAATTATACCTTTGCCATTAATATGTTTATAATCAACTGAAAAAAGCACAAATGTCAGGGCATGTCAGAACATCTCAAGGACCCCAAAAACCCCTCAGACCTCAGAGGGTTAATAGATTTTTTCTGGGACCGCATGCATTGGGTACCAAAAAGTGTTCTGTATTTATCAAAAGACGAAGGAGGACTTGGTTTGATACACTTGCAGAGCCGAACGGCTGCATTTCGTCTGCAATATGTACAGAGACTTTTACAGTGCTCTTCAGAGTCGAGTTGGATGGGGGCTGCCTGTGCAATCCTTCGGAATATTGAAGGGCTTGGACTAGGCCTGTCGCGATAGACAATAAATCAATTAATCGCACGATAAAAAAAATGAGCTTGATAATTTTTCCGGCCGCGATAATTCCATTTGCATGCTTCTACCAAAGAGACTGGATGACCACTCTCGTTTCCTTAGCGTATAGGAGGAGTGAACCCTCTTGTCAGTCACATGGTCTTTGTATGGGAAAGCGGGACTGCTTGCGGCGACTGCCGGGAGAGAGAGAAGAAGCTAGTTGTGAGTTGGAGGAAAAAAAAAGAAAAAGATGGAATTGGTTTCAAAGCCAAAACGCGACAGCGAGCCCGATCTCATGAAAATGCGTATATATATCATGAATGTTATTTCTCGTGCCATTTATATGCCAAAAATAGTTTTTTGCGTGCATATGATACGCACTTTATGGCATGTAATACGCACGCACTCCTCAACCCTAATCCTAACCAAGTATTTTCAGTGCGTAGCATATACACGCAATAAAGTGCGTCTCCGTCTTCCCGACAGTAAATTGCACAATCACTCGGGCATTTAGTCCACAAAGTAACAGGAGGACAGTGCAAAATGGTGTGATATGGCCTGTTGAGGCTTTTTTTATTTATTTACAAAGGTCCTAACTGGCAGTTTTGCCTGTTATGGAATGTATCACTATTTATGTCTGAGCCTAATGTTTAATATTTTTTGAAGTGCAATTTTGTTTACATCCATTTTATTTATTGTTTTTGGTATTTATTCAAGTGAATTTTTTGTTAACAGACACTGAGAGTCCATTGCTTTTATTGTTTTTGGTTGTTTTGTTAATTTTTTTGTGGATATTTAAAAAAAAAATCAATTTTCAATGTTTAATATTCTTTAGAAATAAAAGTTTAAGATCCTTGAATAGTTGTACCTGCATTATTATTCCATTATCATTATATTAGATGAAAATTGTCTCAGAATGACAATATTATCGTTTATCGCAATAATTTCTTGGACAATTTATCGTCCAGAAAAATGTGTTATCGTGACAGGCCTAGCTTGGACTGGACAAACCTTTATTCTGGTTGGACTCTCAAAGATTAAATCTATCTAATTCTCCAGTCTTTTATCACAACTTATTTAAAGTCTGGTCTCTATTTAAGGAAAATAGGGAAAGCAATGTTGCTTCTCTGTTTTGGTTACTTCAAGAACCTTTGGTCTGTGGCTCACGTTTGGACTTATCACATGAGATTTCGTTTCTCATACCACCAGAAAGGACTTTGTGTAATGCCAAGTTGACAGTAATTGATCATTTGCATCAAATAGCGGGATCTGCTTTTAAGAATGTGACCCCAATTGCTGAGCATTTGGGACTCAAATCCTGCCGTATAGTAGCAAAAGCTCAGAGACAGAACTGATGGATTAATACTCAAAGGGTCCTGATAGTAAAGACCCTTTTCCGAAGTTGGGTATATCTCCCATTTTGGGAGAGCATAGTATGTTTTTGGATCGTAAAGAAGTAATGATTGTGGGTTCACATGTTGCACTTGGAAAAGAACTGTACAAGATTTGTGTAAAAGCTTTTAATAAGAAATTTTTAGACAACAAGTGTGATACACCTATGAAATATACTCAATCTTGCTGTCAATGACAAACCAGAATGGAGAGCCTTGTATAAGTCACCATTAGTCAAAAACACTGGGGATTTACAGTGGAGAGTGTTACACGGGGCTATTGCAGTAAATGCTTTTGTCTCCTTGATAAATTCTGAAGTGACTGAGGGTTGCCCTTTTTGTTTGGAGAAAGAAAACGTACTCGGTTACTAACGTAACCTCGGTTCTCTCTAGAAGAGGGAACGAGTACTTGCGTAAGATTAGATTAGATTCAACTTTATTGTCATTACACAAGTACAGGTACAAGGCAACGAAATGCAGTTTAGGTCTAACCAGAAGTGCAATAGCAGCAAGTGCAGGATATACAGTGGTTCCATAAGTGCAGAACATGGATATGTACTGAATAAATATAGAGTTGAATACTATTATAAACAAAAATTTACAGATAGATTTGTCCTATGAATATAATATACAGATAACTATTACTGTGAACAGAATTTACAGCTAGATATGTACTGAATATAATATACAGATGGCTATTACTATAAACAGAATTTTTACAGATAGATATGTACTGAATATATATATACAGATGGGTGTTACTATAAACAGAATGTGAGCATAATATACAGATGGCTATTACTATAAACAGAATTTTACAGATAGATATGTACTATGAATATATATATACAGATGGGTGTTACTATAAACAGAATGTGAGCATAATATACAGATGGCTATTACTATAAACAGAATTTTACAAATAGATATATGTATAAGTTAGGCTAAAATGAGCAGTATAACAATGGATTTAAAGTAGTGCAAATAAAGTTTGGACAGAAGCTATCCGAGTGAAAGTGCAGTGGAAGTAATTGCATATTACAGTTAAAGTACGGTATTGCAAATGTATATGTAAACAGTCGGTACTGTAAATAAACAGTCGGCAGTGCAAATTGAGCATATTCCAGTCAAGGTAGTAGTGCAAGATGCATATGTAAACAGTTGTTTCTGTAATAACAGTCAGCAGTGCAAATGAACATTATAGTATTGCAAATAACAAAATGGAGGCAGGTGTGAGGAGGGAGAGGAGAGTCAATCAGTATATGAGGGGAGTGGGATCAATGAGGGTTAGAGTTTAATAAAGAGACAGCTCTGGGGAAAAAACTGTTCTTTAGTCTGCTGGTCCTGGTCCGGAGGCACCTGAAACGCCTGCCGGAGGGCAGGAGAGAAAACAGTCTGTGGGCTGGGTGAGAGGAGTCCTTAAGGATGCTGCGAGCTCGATGCAGACAGCGTTTCCTCTGGATGTGCTCGATGGCAGGTAGTGGAGTCCCAGTGATGCGCTGGGCGGTTTTCACCACCCGCTGCAGTGCCTTGCGCTCTGCAACAGAACAGCTCCCATACCACACTGTAGCACAGTTGGTCAGGATGCTTTCTATTGCACAGCGATAGAAGTTCACCAGGATAGTGGAGGAAAGCTGATTCTTCCTCAGTGTCCTCAGGAAGAAAAGGCGCTGGTGAGCCTTCTTGACCAGGCTGGAGGTGTTGGTTGTCCAGGTCATGTCCGCCGAGATGTGGGTCCCCAGGAACTTGAAACTGGAGACACGCTCAACAGCCATTCCATTGATGTGGATGGTGTCGTGTGTGCCTCTTGACACTTTCCTGAAGTCCACGATGAGCTCCTTCGTTTTGGTGGTGTTGAGGAGCTGGTTATTTTCAGTGCACCATGTGGCCAGGTGCTTGATCTCCTCCCTATAGGCAGTCTCATCGTTGTTGCTGATGAGACCAATCACCGTAGTGTCGTCCGCAAACTTGACGATGGAATTAGATCCGTACACAGGCTTGCAGTCAGAGGTGAAGAGGGAGTAGAGAAACGGGCTTAGCACACAGCCCTGTGGTACACCAGTGTTGAGTGTGATGGACGTGGAGCAGTTGGAGCCTGATCGAACATTCTGGGGTCTGTTGGTCAAAAAGTCCAAAATCCAGTTGCACATGGAGGTGTTGATGCCCAGGTCTCCAAGTTTGGCTATTAACTTAGTTGGGATGACAGTGTTGAATGCTGAGCTGAAGTCAACAAACAGCATGCGTGCATAAGTGTTCTTATTGTCCAGATGTGTGAGCACAGAGTGCAGTGCCATGGAAACTGCATCCTCTGTGCTCCTATTGCTACGGTAGGCAAACTGGTGTGAGTCCAATGTGGATGGAAGAGAGTCTTTTAGGTGTGCCAGGACCAGCCGCTCAAAGCACTTCATTACGATGGGTGTGAGTGCTACAGGGCGGTAGTCGTTAAGGCACTTCGGGCTGGAGTGTTTTGGCACTGGCACAATGGAAGTGCATTTAAAGCATGTTGGTACAGCTGCTTGGGCAAGAGACAGGTTGAAAATGTCTGTAAAAACCCCAGCGAGCTGCTCCGCACATGCCCTGAGTACGCGTCCAGGGATGTTGTCTGGTCCAGCAGCCTTGTGCGCGCTGATCCTGCTCAGTGCATTGCAGACATCTGTGGAGGAGAGTGTGATCGGCGGGTGGTCAGCTGAGGATTTGAGCTTGGTGGCAGTTTCTCTGTTGTCTCTTTCAAAGCGAGCATAAAAGTCATTTAGCTCGTTCAGGAAGTTGACATCAGTGGCTGCGGGGGTGGAGTGAGAGGGTTTGTAGTCACTGATGGCCTGAATGCCCTGCCACATGCGCCGAGGGTCAGCGTTGGAAAAGTGTCCCTCTATCTTAAGCTTGTAGCAGTGCTTGGCCTCTTTGATGCCCCTTTTCAGATTTGCTCTGGATGTGCTATAGGCTTGTGCATCTCCTGATCTGAAGGCAGTGTTGCGTGTCTTCAATAGGAGTCGCACTTCCCTGTTCATCCATGGCTTCTGATTTGGGTATGTGGTGATCTGCTTCTGGGTTGTAACACTGTCAATGGTGGTATTGATATAATCCAGTACAGAGGAGGTGTAGCAGTCAATGTCCGTGTGAGAGCCACTGGTGGCTTGAGAAGCAAACATACTCCAGTCTGTGTGTAGAAACCTTTCCTGGAGTGAGGAATCTGCCCCCGCAGGCCACACCTTGATGGTCTTCACTGATGGCTTCACGCGATTGATGAGAGGTGCATATTTGGGGGTGAGGAACAAAGAAAGGTGATCTGACTGTCCCAGGTGGGGGAGGGGTGTCGCGACGTAAGCTCCAGCCATGTTTGTGTAAACATGGTCTAAGGTTTTGTTTCCTCTGGTGTGACAGGAAACATGCTGGTGAAATTTCAGTAGCACTGACTTTAAGTTTGAATGATTAAAATCACCCGCAACAATAAACGCAGCTTCCGGGTGAACGGTCTGTTGTTTACTGATGGCTGCGTGAAGTTCTTTCATAGCAAACTTGGCATCAGCATCCGGGGGAATATAGGCTGCAGTTATAATAGTGGAAGTGAACTCCCGCGGTAGATAAAACGGTCTACATTTAACCATGAGAAACTCAAGGTTAGCTGAACAATGTCTCCCAACAATAGCAGAGTTTGTGCACCAAGCTTTGTTAATGTAAATGCACAATCCACCACCTCTGGTCTTACCGGAGCCATCTAATGTTCTATCCGCCCGGAATGTATGGCGTCCCGCTAGCTCAATAGCGTTGTCCGGTATTCCGCTGTTTAACCATGTTTCCGTGAAAATTAGAACATTACAGTTCAAAAGTCTCTTGCTGTATGTGATGTTGAGTCGAATCTCCTCCATTTTGTTCAACAGCGACCGTACATTGGCAAGGAAAATGCTGGGTAAAGAGAGCCGGTGTGGTGTTAGCTTTAGCTTAGCTCTTAGTCCTCCGCGCTTCCCCCGCCTTTGTTTACGATCTCGACGCCGCCTGCGAGCACTTCCGCCCGGCCGGGCAGAGTGCATAGCCCCGGGTGTTTTGGCGATCTCAGGAAGGAGTCGAAGGTTGTCCATAAAACTGTCGGAAATTCGCAAACCAATATCCAAAAGCTCACCTTGGGTGTACGATGTTAAGGCACAACTGTTCTGCACGAACAGACCCGAAATGAGCAAGAAAAATACTACTAAATTGCAGAATCTGGAGAGACCGCGAGCCTCGCGATGTACTCGCGCCGCCATCTTGGTTTCAAAGTAGAATATCTAGAATATCTTACGCTAGGGGAAAACCTCTTTTCCTCGAGATATTGAAGCCAAAAATTATCCTTAATTTTGCAATAATGTAAAACGCATTGCAGCAGCATGCAGACATGGGCGAGACAGCTCGCGCGCCCATTGGCTGCTCTGCGGCAACTGCACCACCTATCGATAGAGGCTCCTCATGACGTCAGAACCAATGAGGGCGCTTCGCGCCCATTACGTCATGTCCCGCCGAAATCGGGTGGGGCCAGGGCTATAAATACGGCCCAGAGAGGCTGGTTTGGTCAGTTTTTCATCGCTGAAGCGAATCAGAACATGACGCATGCACGGCAAGATACGCAAGTACTCGTTCCCTCTTCTAGAGAGAACCAAGGTTACGTTAGTAACCGAGAACATTCTCTTACGAGAGGTCTCTCGTACTTGCGTAAGAATATCTTACGCTAGGGGAACACAATGTAAAACGCTGTGCGTGCTTGAGACATAACACTAAAGTCCCAAGGGCAGGTGCCCGGGGCTCATACAGTGCCTAATCACAAGGGACTCACAGAGAATCCGGGAAGAGGGGCTAGAATAGCATCATTCCTGTAATATTGAGCTCTGATAAGAGCATGCTATATCAAGTGTTCCACACAGCCAGGGCGAACTCAGCCTGGACTGGTAAATATGGGGGACTTACGTACTGCCCACAGAAGTATATAGGCGATCAGTGATCGACGCTCTAGCAGTTTCAGCATCCCGAGCCGATAGCATCGGGTGGGCAATACTGAAAAATTAAACCGAGAGCAACCTAGCTTGCAAAGCGGGAACCTCGAGGTTATAAAACCTTATAAATGTAGACGGGGAGGCCCAGCCTGCCGCCATACAGATATCTTGCAAGGCAATCCCACTGGACCAAGCCCACGACGAGGCCATGCCTCTTGTGGAGTGCGCTTTGACACCTATCAGGCATTGCAGGCCCCTGGATGTGTAAGCTAGCGCTATAGCATCAACTATCCATCTGGATAGACTCTGTTTTGACGCAGCTAGTCCCTTAGAACGTCCGCTGAACAAAACAAAGAGCTGCTCTGTCTGTCTGAAAACAGATGAGCGAGACACATAGGCCCTTAACGCCCTAACCGGGCAAAGGAAGCCTGCGTCCCCTTCCTCTTCAGATACCGGCAGGGCCGACAGGGAGATCACCTGTGCCCTAAACGGTGTATTGAGGGATTTAGGAACATTTCCGTGCTTTGGTTTGAGTATGACCCTCGAGTCATTCGGTCCAAACTCCATACACGTCGCGCTTACTGAGAGCGCTTGCAAATCCCCTATGCGCTTCACTGAAGCGAGAGCCAGAAGAAACACTGTTTTGAAAGACAAGAGTTTCAGGTCTATTGACTGTATTGGCTCGAATGGGGCACCTTTCATGGCTTCCAGAACCGTGGAAAGGTCCCAAACAGGAACTGAGGGTGGTCTGGGAGGGTTCAGCCTCTTAGCTCCTCTAAGGAAGCGAATGACCAGATCGTTCCTTCCTAATGACTGGCCAAGCGGTGGTTCAGCGAACGCTGCTATGGCCGCCACATAAACTTTGAGCGTGGATGGGGTTCTGCCCTTATCAAGAAGCTCTTGTAAAAAGGAGAGAACCTCCGGCACCCCACAGCGTGAGGGTGAAGTGCCACTCGCTGTACACCAGCTAGTGAACACAGACCATTTTGAGGAATAGAGCCGCCTCGTAGATGGAGCTCTAGCCTGCGTGATCGTGTTTAACACTCCCGCTGGGAGGTTAACGGGTACCCGTTGATGGCCCACACATGCAAGGACCAAAGCTCCGGGCGAGGATGCCAGATCGAGCCGTTCGCCTGCGAGAGGAGATCCCTCCTCACCGGTATCGGCCACGGGGCGGTACTCGTCAGCTGCATCAGGACTGGAAACCAGACTTGGTTTGTCCAAAATGGGGCGACAAGTAGCACTGGGCATCCGCTCTCCCTGATTCGCTCTAACACCTGGGGTAGGAGCGTGACAGGGGGAAATGCATAGAGCGGGCAGCGGGGCCAGACGTGAGCCAGCGCATCCCTGCTCTTGGAGAAGAATTCCTGACAATGAGCGTTCTCTTGAGACGCAAATAGGTCTATTTCCGCTCTGCCAAATGTCCTCCATAGCATTTTGACTGTCTGTGGATGTAAAGACCATTCTTCTGTCGGCAGATTGTTTCTGGACAGTCTGTCTGGTCCCACATTCAGATGGCCGGGCACATGCGCTGCCCTGAGCGAGCGCAGATTGTGCTGAGCCCAGACCAGGAGGCGTTCCGTCAGCCTGTGAAGGATTCTGGATCTGATACCTCCTTGGTGATTTATATAAGCCACCACTGGCATGTTGTCCGAACGGACCAAGACGTGGTGTCTTTTTATCTGGGGACAAAAGCGCCTCAGCGCGTTGTCGACTGCCATCATTTCCAGGCAGTTTATATGCAGAAGCTTTTCCCGTTCCGACCACTGGCCGAATAACGGTCTGCCCTCGAGCAGCGCTCCCCATCCCGAGGTTGAGGCGTCCGTAGACACCACCTTCACACTCGAGGAAGTCCCCAGGCTTACACCTGACCGGTACCAGTCGGTCACTGTCCAAGGTTTCAGAGCTGCGACGCATTTCTGATCGACCTTGAGGCGCGCGAGACCGGAGGTCCAAGCTCTGCGCGGCGCGCGCTTTCAACCAATACTGCAGCGGGCGCATGCGAAGCAGACCCAGCTGAAGCACTGAGGATGCTGAAGCCATGAGACCCAGCATCCTTTGAAACTTTTTGAGCGGGACTAAAGCGCCGTGGCGAAAAATCTCTGTCATGCGCTGAATACTTAGTCTGCGCTGCGGCGACAGCTGTGCTGTCATAGACAGCAAGTCCAGATCTGTGCCCAGAAAAGATATTTTCTGACTGGGAGACAGTGAACTCTTTGCCCAATTGACTGTGAGACCTAAATTCTCGAGGTGATCGAGTAATATGGTCCTGTGTTCTATGAGCTCCGACTGTGATCGAGCTAGAACCAGCCAATCGTCCAAATAATTCAGCACTCGTATGCCTCGGAGCCTGAGGGGTGCGAGCGCTGCATCCATGCACATCGTGAATACGCGAGGTGCCAGGGATAGGCCAAATGGCAGGACTGTGTACTGATATGCCTGGCCCTCGAAGGCGAATCTCAAAAATCGCCTGTGACGTGACGCTATTTGTATTTGAAAATAAGCGTCTTTCAGATCTATCGACATGAACCAGTCCCCTTGGCAAATTTGCGAGAGGATTTTCTTGGTCGTGAGCATTCTGAACCGTCGTTTCAGAAGTGCTTTGTTTAGTCGTCTTAGATCTAAAATGGGTCTGAGACCTCCGTCTTTTTTGGGTAGCAGAAAATATCTGCTGTACATGCCCCCTTCGCTCTGAGCTTGTGATAGGGGTTCTATAGCCCCTTTGCTCAGTAACTTCGCTATTTCGGCCCGAAGTAGGTGTGCTACTTCCTTTTTCACCGTAGTATCGATTCGCGCCGCTTTGCGTTGCGGGCGTCGACCGAACTGTAGCGAATAGCCTCTTTCTATAATGTCTAGCACCCACTTCGAAACCCCGGGTAGCCTTGCCCATGCGTTTGCACGAATGGCTAGGGGTTGAATGCGAAGCGCGCTCTGGTCGCTCAGCGACAGAGGGGCTTCAGTGTGCTGCAACATAAGCGTCGCGCTTATGACATTTGAGGCAGGGGGCGCGCTGATAACAGCGGGCAGATTGCCCGCGCTCGACTCCTCTGCGGTGGTCAACCGAGAGGGGGAGGGCTGGGCGAGTCCCGTAAGACCTGTCATGTCTATGTGTGAATGTGGGCGTGGGATAGCGGGCACATTTACAACACTGAGAGCATTGTCTGCCTGAGCAGAGCGAATGCATGTTGGTTTCGTTTTACAGAAACCTTGAGACATGCAGAACGTAGTGTTTGTGGACACTGGGCAGTGGGCACATTTACCACATTTAATGCGCAATCGATCTGGGTCGATTTCATGAGCGCGAGCCCTGTGCGACGGGCTGTGTTTCTGTGTAGGAATGAGCACTGGGCAGTGGGCATTTTGTCTACACTCATAACACCATCGGCCGTGGCCGGGACACCAGAAAATACACTCTATGGGATTTATCTGGGTAGCCTTAAAGCGGCGTTTGTGTGCAGGCAAGCGGGCTGTGTCGCCGACTTGTTTACTGCAGAATACACTGGAACAGTCGCATTTACTGGAACTGAACGAGCGAGAAGTTGCCATAGAAACAGAGAGCGTCAACATGCTGGCGTTTGTTTGCAGGTGTGCGTGTATTACAATAGGCTCGTGCACTGCAATATTGACATTTCCAGAGAAATGTGTGAGAATGGAGGTAGTGACGCACGGAAACCATAGAAACGGTGCTTGGGTGCAGGCGAGCGGGTTGTACAACGCGCTCGTTGGCTGCAAAAATACACATCTGCAGTCGCCTTTTCAGGGAACTGACAGAGCGAGCATTGACGGCAAAAAATTGTATTTATTTATTTATTTATTTTTTGCCGGTAGACCTGGGATCGAACACGGGTCTCTCGCGTGAAACCTGAGAATCTGCCACTGGGCCACAGGGGAAGACACAAAGGCATTTATATAGCGCGAGTATTATCAGAGAAACCTGTGTTTCTGTGTAGGAATGAGCACTGGGCAGTGGGCATTTTGTTTACACTCATAACACCATCGGCCGTGGCCGGAACACCAGAAAATACACACTATGGGATTTATCTGGGTAGCCGTAAAGCGGCGTTTGTGTGCAGGCAAGCGGGCTGTGTCGCCGACTTGTTTACTGCAGAATACACTGGTTCAGTCGCATTTACTGGAACTGAACGAGCGAGAAGTTGCCATAGAAACAGAGAGCGTCAACATGCTCTCCTCAATATTATTAACTCGTCTTTATCTTTAGGTCATGTTCCAAGAACATTTAAACTGGCAGTTATAAAACCTCTCATTAAGAAACCACAATTAGATCATAATAATCTAGCAAATTATAGACCCATTTCAAATCTTCCATTTATGTCTAAAATATTAGAAAAAGTGGTGTCCGCTCAACTGGGCTCTTTCTTGCAACAAAATGAGATCTATGAAAAGTTTCAGTCTGGATTCAGACCGCATCATAGCACTGAAACTGCGCTCGTTAAAATCACAAATGATTTACTTTTAGCTTCTGACCAAGGCTGTATCTCAATACTAGTTTTACTTGATCTTAGTGCTGCGTTCGATACTATAGATCACACAATACTCTTAGATCGACTACAAAATTATACTGGTGTTCAAGGACAAGCACTAAGCTGGTTCAAATCATACCCATCTGACCGCTACCATTTTGTCTATTTAAATGGAGAAAAATCGATCATAACTCCAGTAAACTATGGAGTGCCGCAGGGATCTGTATTAGGCCCTCTGTTATTTTCAATATATATGATGCCACTTGGAAATATTATAAGGAAACATGGAATTAGTTTCCATTGTTATGCTGATGACACTCAAATATATATTTCATCACGGCCGGATGAAAACGCTAAATTTTCCAAATTGACAGAGTGTGTTAAAGATATAAAAGATTGGATGACGCGTAATTTTCTTTTATTAAATCCAGACAAGACAGAGGTAATACTTATCGGTTCAAAAAACCGCCCACAAAACCTCGCACAATACAACTTTAACATCATAGGATGTCCTGTTACTTTATCCTCTACAGTAAAAGACCTGGGTGTTATACTCGATTGCAACCTGTCTTTTGAAAATCATATTTCATATGTTACAAAAACAGCCTTTTTCCACCTTAGAAACATTGCTAAGCTACGTAATATGCTATCAGTTTCTGATGCAGAAAAGTTAGTTCATGCATTCATGACCTCGAGACTGGATTACTGTAATGCTTTATTAGCTGGTTGTCCTGCATCCTCAATAAACAAGCTACAGTTAGTCCAAAATGCCGCCGCTAGAGTTCTTACGAGATCAAGAAAATATGATCATATAACACCGATTTTATCATCACTGCATTGGTTACCTATAAAGTTCCGTATTAATTACAAGGTATTGCTACTGACTTATAAAGCCCTAAACGGCTTAGCTCCAGTCTATTTAACGGATCTTCTATCACCCTATAATCCATCGCGCTCTTTAAGATCACTAAATTCAAGGCTTTTGGTCATACCTAGGATATCCAGAACCACCAAAGGAGGGAGAGCATTTTCACATTTGGCTCCAAAACTCTGGAATAGTCTTCCTGATACTGTTCGTTGCTCAGACTCGCTCTCCCAGTTTAAAACTAGATTAAAGTCGCATCTCTTCGGCCAGGCATTCATATAATCCCACAGTTCAAACTACAATCCGGCCTCTAGCTCATAAATGCCAGAGGAGAACTGGCCCCCGACTGAGCCTGGGTTCTCCCAAGGTTTTTTTTTCTCCATTAGGTCACCTGATGGAGTTTTAGGACACCATTAGGTCACTATATGGTTTTTCCGGTTCCTTGCCACTGTTGCCTTTGGCTTGCTCAGTTGGGGATATTTTGGGGATATTTAATTTAATTTTATCAATCAATAAATTCCTCTTGAAACAAACTTTGTTGTATTATTTTAATTTAATACTGTGAAGCTGCTTTGATACAATCTGTATTGTGAAAAGCGCTATACAAATAAACTTGACTTGACTTGACTTGACTTGACTTGACATGCTGGCGTTTGTTTGCAGGCGTGCGTGCATTACAACAGGCTCGCTCACTGCAGTATGACATTTCCAGTCGCCTGAACTTCAGAGGGGAATGAGAAATGTGTGAGAAATAGAATTCGGCCCGGCCGCAGAGGGACATTATCACTCTTTTCTCCTTTCGCCAGTGACGCACGGGAACCATAGAAACGGTGTTTGGGTGCAGGCGAGCGGGTTGTATAACGCGCTCGTTGGCTGCAAAATGCACGTCTGCAGTCGCCTTTCAGGGAACTGACAGAGCGAAGCATTTGGAGGCATAATTTATCTGCCGTTAGACCGGGATTCGAACACCGGTCTCTCGTGTTAAAAACCAAAGATTCCGCCACTGAGCCACAGGGGGGACACAAAGGCTTACAGATGCACGAGCATATAAGAGCGTCAACATGTTTTCCTCTGCGTTTGCTTGCTGCAATATTTATATTTCCAGTCGCCTGATCAGGGAACTGAGAAATGTGTGAGAAAATTCTGATTAGTCCAGTTTCGGCGGGACTATAAACACCCTTTTCTCCTTTCGCCGGTGAATGACGCGTGAATGGGGCGCAGGGGCGGGGTAGCTTTCTTGTACGTAAAGAAAAACTAACCCCGACTGTCCGCTTCCAGCCTCCTCTGTGAACGGCGCAGTTTGCGCGGCTCGAACAGAGGGAGAGAGAAAGCTAGCCCCGTGACCGTCCGCTCCTGACATCCCCTGTGAACGGCGCGGTTTGCGCGGCTCGAACAGAAGGAGAGCAGGTATCATCCTCCAAGCAGGCAAGGCAAGCGGGCGCACCGGCGAGCTTTGCGGGTGGGGGGCGGGGCGGAGGCGTAGTCTCGGAGAAGGATGCCAGGTGAGTCCACAGAGTCACCATAGGCAGTAACTAGCTCGCAGTGAGGGCAGTCGCCGTTAGCGAGCGCGAGAGCTGCGCGTCCTCAGGAAAGGGGCGTCTTGAAAAAGACGCCCGGCTCTTTTAGTGCAATGAGAGTGTGTGTTGCGGCGGCGAACACACACATACACAAAACACAGTAGCAGAGAAAAGGATATGTACGCCGGAAAGCGTCAGCAGGAACGGCGACTGAAGGCGGCGAGTTGTCGACCGGCAGCTTCAGATGCAGAGTAATCCCGCTGGGTGCTTGCAATCAGACGGCGCGGCTTCCTCTCAGGATCCAGCGATGCGTGAGCCCGCTGAAGAGATGAAAAACTGACCAAACCAGCCTCTCTGGGCCGTATTTATAGCCCTGGCCCCACCCGATTTTGGCGGGACATGACGTAATGGGCGCAAAGCGCCCTCATTGGTTCTGACGTCATGAGGAGCCTCTATCGATAGGCTGGTGCAGTTGCCGCAGAGCAGCCAATGGGCGCGCGAGCTGTCTCGCCCATGTCTGCATGCTGCTGCAATGCGTTTTACATTATTGCAAAATTAAGGATAATTTTTGGCTTCAATATCTCGAGGAAAAGAGGTTTTCCCCTAGCGTAAGATACTTACGCAAGTACGAGAGACCTCTCGTAAGAGAACTATGTTTTTGCTTCTTTTGATGTGGTTTTCTCAAAGAAAGTGTTTATTTGTGGGTTTAAATATGTGAAGAAAAATCGTCATCTGTGTCAATTGTTAAATTTCTTGTTGGGTCAGGCAAAAATGGCGATTTATGCCACAAGAAAAGAAAAAACTGAGCAAAATGTTTGCAACAGTTTTTGTAAAATTAGTCAAATCTCGGATTTTGATTGATTATCATTATTATAGATTAATGCATGATCTTTTATCTTTTGAGGTAATATGGTGTTTAAATAAGATCCTTTGTGAAATTGTTGAAGAAGAGTTGTTGTTTTCTTTCTTTTAAGTCTTTTGTTTGGTTTTTAATATCAATGGTGTTGTTTGGCAGTTTGTAATAGTGTTTTTTGTGATGTAAATTGTAATAAAAAGGGTTTTGAAAATCAAATCTCTCTCTCTCTCTCTCACACACACACACACACACACACACACACACATTCTCTCTCACTCTCACACAAACACACACACACACACACACACACTCTTTCGCTTACTCTCTCTCACACACACACAGACACACACACACTCTTTTTCGCTTTCTCTAACACACACACACACTCTCACTCTCACACAAACACTCTCTCTCTCTCACACACACACACACACACACACACACACACACACACACACACACTCTCTCACTCTCACACAAACACACACTCTTTCACTTTCTCTCTCTCTCTCTCTCTCTCTCTCACACACACACAGTAACACAAAACTTACTCACTCAAAAAACACACACACACACTCTCTCACTCTCTCTCTCTCTCTCTCTCTCTCTCTCTCTCTCTCTCTCTCTCTCTCTCTCTCTCTGTGCGCATGTGCGGAGTGAGTGTGGAAGGAGCCGGTTGTTGGGAGTGAAAGCATTTCTCTGTTTGGGTGAGATTTCTTTACTTTTTCTTTTTTTTCATTTTTTTTTTCTTTTTTTTTCTAGTTATAGATAATAGTTTAGTTTAGCTTTCCCCTGGGTCGGAAACGGGGGATCTCTCACGGTTAACAATCAAACATGGTTGTAAGTGTCTGCCTGAGGCCGCGGTGTCAGTGGAGGATTGCCTGATAGCCGTGAGTGCGGCGATCGGTGGTGCAAGCAGGGCCTGAAATTAACACCCGACCACACGCCAAATGCGGGTGAATTCTGCAATTGGCGGGTAACACTGTCAATCTACCTGCCACATTGGCAGGCAGCCAATAAGAATCGACCCTTCACGGGGAGTTTGATTGACAGGCGATCTGGCCTATCATAATCCGCCTTTTTTTGTCCGACAAAGCAGTCAGGAGAGTTCAACGTTGGAGGATTTGAACTTGAAAAAACGAAGTGTACTGAGTAGGCCTACTGACATCTTTCCGCAGTTAAAACTACATTCCTTCTTATGTTCATTCATGTTTATTTGATGCTATAAATTAACTAGAAGGAAGAGATGATCGGTTCACGAGCAGCTTTAACTGAGGCAGCGATCTGTCAAGACGCATTACAGAGCCACAAAACGGTATTGTCTAAATTTCTTTAATTGACCAAATTTTAACGTTGAGACTTTGTTTAATATCAAAAGTAACCTGGACTGTATTGTCTGTCAGCGTGTTGTCAGTGTCTCTGCTGCGCAATGTGTTTTTCATTGCGTGAGATCATGGCTTGGCGTGAGCGCGGTGTAGCTTGTCGGACATAGCAACAGTAACTAAAGGGGCCGGGTCTTTGCGGGTTTTTTTTTCAACTGTTATTCTTTGACATTTAAACGAAGTCAGCCATTTCGTTGGATTTTAGCTAAAAATGCACATTACTGGAGTAAAGAAAGCATCTGTGAAAGCAATAACAATATTAATTTAGTTCTGCTTAATCCTGAACGCTGTAACTTACAGCTGCCCAGCCATCAACACAGCCACGTTTGATTTGTTTACATATGAGCTGCACTAGGTCTATATCTGTATTCTAAGAGTTATTATTACTTGTATGGATCTCGTTAATAACTTGACAGCACTTAAATGTGTATTCTTACAAGTTAAAGAACAAATGTTTGTGCAATTCCTTTTTTTTCCACCTTTTATGAGGCCAAAAAAAAAAACTGGCTGGTAAAAAGTCACTGTGGCGGGTGGATTTTTAAAACCACCTGCCACAGTGGCTGGTGGTAAAAAAAGTTAACTTCAGGCCCTGGGTGCAAACATTAAATCTGCCTCCCGTATGAACAAAGCCATTGTGTTCTTTCTCAGTGAAAGCCAAATGGTGGACGAATTAATTGAAACTGGTTTGGTAATCAATGACATTTTTGTGCCTGTTTTGCCTTTGTCAAGCCCGGCCAAGAAAGTTATTTTATCAAACTTACCGCCGTTTGTTAAAAACGAAAAATTAGAACAAATACTCCAGAGGTATGGTAAACTAGTGAGTGCTATTAAAATGATCCCTCTTGGATGTAAAAATCCCGAGATTAGACACGTAATGTCTTTCCGGCGTCAGGTTTTAATGATTTTAAACTCTCAGAGTGATCCATTAAATCTGTCAGTGAAATTAAGCATCGATGGCAAAGATTACACTGTTTTTATTAGTTCAGAATCAATGAAATGCTTTGTGTGCGGTGAGTTTGGACATGTCAGACAAACTTGCGGGGAACAGCGAGAGGGCAGCCGGCGCGGATGTTGCTGCGACAGCTCTGGCGTCAGAACCGCAGCTGGACGGAGCGATCTCTGCGCCTGGTGACTTGCCCGAGGGGAGACCGGTGCCAGGGGCCTCTGGAGACGGCCTGGTTGAGGCTGTTGAGGAGGAGACCGGCCCGAGTCATGTTCCCGCTGTAACGCAGGCAGAGACGAGTCCGGGACAGGTGTGTTTGCAGGCAATAGCTGAAAATAATTTGATTTCTGAAGGAAAACAAACGCAGCCTGATGGGATTGAGAATGATACAATTAAAGTTGCCGATGATTCATTAAAATTGAGAAAAGATGATATTTTATCTCAAGAATCTGTGGATTTAATGGATGACTCTGACAATGAACACGACTATACAGAGATAATGGGAAATGACGCGGAGGATTCGGAGCTCGTCACTGGAGGTAAGACAAAACTTTACTCGTTTCAGCAGATTAATCATTTTTGGATACAACCGTATCCACCGTAAACCGAAAATAGAGGTATTTTTTTCCTGACGTAAAATTGTTTTTGTTGTCTGGTACCATGGCGATGAGAAAAGCTTCCTTGGAAGAGCTTGACAAACCCAAACGGCACCGTCTTAAGAAGCTTCTTAGCAATGTTAGAAGTTCTTTGAACTTACAAGTTGCAGGGTTCTCAAGTTTTATCAAATGCTTGGAGTGAGTCAGCCAAGATGGCGCTCCTGAGAGGGCGACGTCGCGGAGCTCTCAGAGTCAAATTATTTTTTTGTTTATTTCTTGTTGTTTTGCACTATACTATGGTAACAGCATGGTCAGAAAATAGCATTTATGACCGGGCGACCCTATTAAGGCTGAGAGAGTGCAGTCATTTTGGACTTTTAGACACGAGCACGCTTAGCTCCTATCCTGAGCTAGCAAGCGACGGCGACAAGACGCTAGGCCGATACCCGGATAACAACAGGCCCAGGCGGAGACGCGGCAGGCGGGGAGGGGCCGAACGACGACTCCGGCGCTTGGTTAGCAGTGGAAAGTTAGCCCTCCCGGTCATACTGTTTGCTAACGTCCAGTCTGTGTTAAACAAGATGGATGAGCTCCGGGTTCGGATCTCCACGCAAAGGGACTTACAGGACTGCTCCATGCTGTGCTTCTGTGAAACATGGCTGGGGGAAAGGACACCCGACGAGGTGATAACACTAGATGGCTACACGGCCTTTAGGGAGGACCGGAGCGCAGTGGATAGCGGCAAGACTCGTGGCGGAGGAACGGCCGTCCTCGTCAAACAGACTTGGTGTACCGACTGTAAGCTTATTTCTAAATCTTGCTCTGAGAATGTGGAGTTTTTAACTTTGAAGCTACGGCCGTTTTACTTACCCAGAGAATTGCAATGCATTATTGTGAGTGTTGTGTACATTCCCCCCTCCGCCAAAGAAGAGGCTGCACTCAGGGAGCTACATGACACGATCAATGAGCATGAAAACAAATATCCTGATGCTGCTTTTATTATTTTGGGAGATTTTAATCATTGCAACCTGAAGAAAAACATGCCAAAACTGTATCAGTTTGTGAATTTTCCAACTAGAGAAAATAAGATACTGGACCACTGCTATAGCAATATTAGAAATGCCTTTACAGCTGAACCAAAACCCCATTTTGGCAAGTCTGACCATCTGGCAATTCGGCTCAAGCCCACCTACATCAAGAGGCTTAAGGCACAGCCAGTCACAACAAAAACTGTTAACACCTGGACTGACAGTGCACAGGCTAGCCTGCAGGGTTGTTTAGAGGCCACAGACTGGAACATCTTTAAGGAGGCCACAGATGATATCCATGAATACACCGAGGCTGTGAGTGATTACATCAGTTGGTGCACATCTACATGTGCACCTCCCAGAACTGTGCGTGTGTTTCCAAACCAGAAACCTTGGTTTAATGGAAATATAAAACAGAAGATCAGGAAAAGGCAGGAAGCTTTTAAGTCAGGAGATCAAAGTGAGTACAAGAAAGCCCGGTATGAGCTACAGAAGTCCATCAGAGCTGCAAAGAGGGCGTATTCCCAAAAACTTGAAAGATTTTATCTAAGTAACAACACGCGCAGTATGTGGCAGGGAATTCAAGCAGTCACAAATTACAAGAAAATAGTTCAGTTCGCCTATCGCCCCAACCGCTCAGTGGACAACGCAGTGGCCGTTGCGCTACACCACATCCTGCAACATCTGGACAGCAGAGGAACATATGTTGGAACGCTGTTCTTGGATTATAGTTCGGCTTTTAATACCATCCGCCCGGGCAGGCTGACTGAGAAGCTGACAGACCTCGGCGTCCCGACTCCCACCTGTAACTGGATCTTGGATTTCCTGACTGAAAGACCACAGGTGGTGAGGATGGGAAGGAGGGTGTCTGCAGAGCTCATCGTCAGCACAGGATCACCACAAGGCTGCTGTCTCAGTCCTAAACTATTCACCCTGTACACACATGACTGTGTCTCCACCCAGGATAATACCATCATCATTAAGTATGCGGATGATACCACCATTCTGGGCCTCATCAAGGGGGGGGACGAGTCGGGCTACAGGACTTTGGTGAATGACATTCTTGCCTATGGTGAAGTGAACGACCTATGCCTTAATACAGATAAGACAAGAGAAGTAATCATGGACTTCAGGAAAAATCCACCCCCCCTGCAGCCCCTCTTCATCAAGGGGACTGAGGTGGAGAGGGCTGACAGTTACAGATTCCTGGGACTACAAGTAACATCAGATCTGAACTGGACCTTGAACACTGCTGCCACAGTGAAAAAAGCCCAGCAGAGACTGTATTTCATCAGGCTGCTCAGAAAAGCTGGTCTGCACTGTCGCCCTCTCACCCAGGTCTACAAAGGACTGATAGAGAGCATCCTCACTACAGGCATCACTGTATGGTATGGAAACACCACACAGACAGAGAGGAAGGCTCTGCAAAGAGTCATAAAGACTGCAGAGAGGATTATTAGAACAGAACTCCCCTCCATGGATACAATTTACACACAGCGCTGTCAGAAAAGAGCAGAGAGAATTATTAGAGACACATTACATCCAGCTCACTCCCTGCTCACATACAAAAACTGTACATACAATCTCAGGCACAAACGAGCGGACAGCATTATCACAAATAGAACACGCTTTTTTCCCAGCCACAGTGAGACTCTTGGCAAAAACAAAATGAACTACTGTTTCTAGGGCTTGTGCAATATACTTATGCATTATATTTTATTTATTTATTTATTTATTACGCAACTTTGCACTATAATATATCATATTATATTATGTTGTCTCTGGGGCCTGTGCAATATGCTACATACTTGTGCAATTTACAATGCAAATTTACACTTTTAATGGGTTTTGTGCAATTTTTAATTTTAATGTATATGTTTTATAGATAGATTTATGTCTTTTTTGTGTGTCTTTTTAAATCTGACTTGACTTTCTGAGCAATAACCGCACAAGAGTTCCTATGTGTGTAAGCACAAATGGCAAATAAAGTTCTTGAATCTTGAATCTTGAATCTTGAGATCACATGCGGTTAGGGGAGGGGCCCTAATCGAGCCCCGCCCCCGCCCCCCAATTTTACCCATTGTTCATTATTAACCAGCACAAATTGAAATTATAACAATTGGTAAATCTGTATTAGCAGAGACAAAATGACAGAGCAATTCATCACATCAAATATACTATTTAATGTTACTGTAACAGATTTTGTTGAATTCTGTTATGATGCACTAATTCTGGATGTACTGGCACTCGTTGTATATGTGTGTATGCAATGTATTTTTCCCTTCGGGGCTTGCCGTAGATAGGCATGTGTCATGCGCACTTGGTACTGGAGTGTCGCGGGTTTTTGGAGTTGGTGATCTGAGGTGTTAGATAATAAAGTGGAGAAGAGTGAAGAGTTCAAACTGCTATCGTTTATTGTTTTCTTATTTCTAAGTGTTAGGCGAACCCTGTTTGAACGCTCGGTCACATTGGTGGCAGCGGTGTTGTTTTGATTTATTTGCGTTTATGTGATCCAGTGTTACGGCGGGTGTTTACAGTGAAAAGAGTTAGCGCGCGCGGGTTCAACGTAGACGCGGCCATCATGTGGTGTAAAGACGATGAGGATTTCTATTCGAGACGGGACCGCGACAAGATCAACAGTCACGTGAAAATCGAGCTATCGCCGCCGTTCTCTGGTGACGAGAAACAGAGCTTTCTGTGCTGGGCGCGGCAGTTCGAGGTCGCCGTCAGAGCGCTCACAGAGGGAGATGGTCCTGCGTCGGTTAATTATGAGCTGGTGAGGATTCTGCCGACACGTTTAAGCAAACCAGGGAGCAACAGATTTGGAGGAGGCCGTGATAATTGCAGGTCGGTGCGAAAATGCCAGAGACTCAATAAAGACTGATTACATGCCTGTTAATGCTGCCTATGGTAATATGGTTAATACTGCCTATGCTGTCCACTCTGTGACTGATAATGGAGGACTATATAGAGCAGTGGATAGATTAACAGAAGAAATGAGAGATATGAGAATGGAACTGAGGCGCTTGGGTGATGAAAACCAAAGACTGAAGTCCAGTGTGAGTCCTAGAGCAATGGATGAGTGGAATGGAGGCCGCTCTCAGCCTAGTGGAATGTGCCAGTGTGTCTGCGGGGGCCGTGGATGCCAGTCACGTGTCTTTGACAGTGCGCGGAGGGGCCATTCACCTGAGAGGAAATCATTCCAACACTTTGATGAGCGTACATCAGGTATGGATGTTCGTGGTTATAAAGACTCATACTCTGCTCAGTCTCCTGCAAGACGCAGCCCTAGCCCCGGTCCTCGCAGATGGAACAGCTTTGAGGATGACTCGAGAAAGCGGGGAGTGCGTTTCATGTCTCCTTGCAGAGTGGAGCGCCGCAATGGGCCGGGAAACGGACTTTAGCTGATGTTGCGGCCCAAACACCAGCTATGCTGCCAGTGGGCTCTGTAATGGACAATGTTGATGATGGTGACTCAATTTCAGAAAACATCAATGTGATTGTGGATGCTGGCCAGGAGCTGGTGTCGTATGTGAGAGGAATAATTGAAGGTGTGGAGGTTCAGATCTTAGTGGACTCTGGTTCCAGTGTATCTCTCATGAGTGCCGATTTCCCTATGTCAATTCCAACACTTCGCAATCGGCCATTGAAAAAGGACTATGTGTCAGCCCGTGCTGTGAATGGACAAATGCTAGATACACTCGGCACCATCACAGTAACATTTCAGCTGGGAACTGAGTCGTGGCAGCATGTATTTCATGTGCTAAGAGAAACCACACAGACTGTGTTGCTGGGCTGGGACTTTTTGTTGAGGAACCATGCTTTACTGGACCTCAGCCGTGCTAAGCTACAACTGTGGGACATCTCAGTTCCTCTCCTTACCAGCAAAGATTTTGTTCCACTGTGCTGCAACGTGTCACTGGCCACCGCTATGAACTTGCCATCCCTAAGTGAGTCAGTTGTGGCAGTTAAAGTGTGTAACCCCAATGCAGCCCATTTGGCGAGTGACTTTGTTGGCTATCTGGAACCCAATGTGGCGGAGTCTTCCGGTCTCGTGGTTGCTCACACAGTTGCCATGGTTCACAACGGACTGACAAAAGCTCGGGTTTTGAATCCTACTGGACAGGACATTTCATTGAAACAAGGTATGCACCTGGGTGAGTTTTACACAGTTGATGACTCAGATGTTCAGTTGTTTCATGCTCCAGTTGACGTAGCTGCAGCGACCTTTTCCAGGGTCACGCCTCCTGTGTCGTTGGATGAGTCACCTATTTCTGAATCTGAGAGAGCTGCACTTTCAGCATTGCTGTTGGAATACAATGACATCTTCAGCTCCTCCAAACAGAATTCCAGTAGATGTACACTGGTAAAACATCACATCAGAACTGGTGTGCAGACTCCTATCAAACAGTGTGCATATCGTGCTTCCCCTGAAAAACGTGCTGAGATAGAAAAACAAGTGGCTGGCCTGTTAGAGGATGGTGTCATTGAGGAGAGCTGTAGTCCCTGGGCGTCACCAGTCGTTTTGGTGAAAAAGAAGCGTGGCACATGGCGTTTTTGTGTAGACTACAGGCGATTAAACAGTGTGACTATTAAAGACTCTCATCCTCTACCCCGTGTTGATGACACATTGGATGCGTTATCAGGCGCAGTGTGGTTCAGCACGCTAGATTTTTCGAACGGTTACTGGCAGGTGGAAGTTGCTGAGGAGGACCGAGAAAAGACAGCCTTTACAACGGGACAGGGCCTCTATCAGTGGCGGTCCATGCCGATGGGCCTATCCAACGCCCCAGCCACATTTCAACGCTTAATGGAGCTTGTCCTCAGAGGGCTCCCGTGGCACATCTGCATGGTATATCTCGATGACATTTTAATTTATAACAAAACATTTGAAGAACACCTGTCTAGCATGAGAGAGGTGTTTTCAAGAATCCAGTCTGCTGGTTTGAGACTAAATCCAGTCAAATGTCACCTTGCCAGAGATCACGTGGTCTTTCTTGGCCATGTCGTTTCTCGAGCCGGTCTTCAACCTGATCCAAAGAACACAGAGAAAGTTTTGAACTGGCCAATTCCCCGTTCACCTTCTGAGGTGAGAGCCTTTGTGGGACTGTGTTCCTATTACAGACGATTTGTCAAGGATTTTTCTAAACTTGCTGCTCCACTAAACCATCTCGTCAGGAAAAATGTGCCCTTTGTGTGGAATGCTGAGTACGACAAATCATTTAACCTTTTGAAAAGTGTGTTGTCATCTGATCCTGTAGTGGTATTGCCTGACTTCAGTGTGCCTTTTAAAATCTACACTGATGCATCCAACCTGGCCGTCGGTGCAGTTCTTGCCCAGGACAGAGATGGACTTGAACACGTGGTCGCATACGCCAGCCGGGCATTGAATTCCACACAAAGGCGTTGGTCCACCTTTGATCGTGAGCTGTGGGCTATTGTGTGGGCAGTAAGGGAATTCAAGCATTACATTGGACTTGCCTCATTTACCATTATCACTGACCATCGACCACTCTTGGCACTTCGGCGTATGTCCATTGATGATGATCCAACAGGAAGAAGAGGGAGGTGGATTCTGGAGCTTGATCCATTGAATTGGGTCATTGTACACAAAGATGGGAAAAACCATAAGAATGCGGACGCGCTTTCTCGCCGCCCTGAGACACCTGGCCCTAACGAGGCAGAGGCCAGTGTTAAAGAGGTACTGGAAGTGAATGTGGTGAGTTCTAATCAAACAGATGACATTCCATGTTCCTCTGAAGTCACTGATTCGGCAGGAGATGCGACTGCTGTCAACTCACATGACAATTCAGACTGCATGTCATCCATTAATGTTTTGTCACACAGCTTATCAGACATTAGGGCAATGCAGCATGCTGACCCTGATATTAAGACTGTGTTGAGCTGGGTGATGCAATCCCAAAGACCATCCAGGAGAAAACTTCAAGAAGCTTCTCAGTGCTTACGGAAGCTTTGGACTGAATTCAACCGTCTTTCTATAATTGATGGACTGTTATGCCGCTCAGTTTTCTGTCCCCTCACAAGTGCCCCTGTAGTCCAAATGGTTGTACCCTCTGCTCTAATATCGGATGTTCTTTTGCAGCTGCATGGGGCCCCAGCTTCTGCCCATTTCTCTTTGGAGCGTGTGTGGGAACGGGCGAGACAATTTTGTTACTGGCCTTCTATGTACAGGGACATCAAAGCATGGTGTGAGCAGTGCAAGGCGTGTCAGACACGGCGCGGTCCGGTTCCAGCCCTCTGTGCACCAATGGGGGGGTCCCAGTCTGTACGGCCATTTGAAAGAGTGGCTATGGACATCTTAGAGCTGCCTGTAACTTCAAAAGGAAACCGGTATGTGCTGGTTGTTGAGGACTATTTCACCAAATTTGTCAACCTGTATGCTTTGCTTAATCAGTCAGCACAGACAGTAGCACGTTGTCTGTTTGAGGACTATGTTCTGATTCATGGCGTTCCAGAGACTTTGCATTCGGACCAGGGTCGTCAGTTTGAGGCGGAGGTGGTTCAGAATCTCTGCCATCTGCTGAGCATTAAAAAGACACGCACCACTCCCTACCGTCCGCAGTCGGACGGTATGGTGGAACGATTTAATCGTACCCTGATTGATCAACTGGCTAAGACTCTTTTGACCTATGGAGGGGAATGGGACAATTATGTGAAACATGTGGCTTTTGCTTACAACACAACGACTCACTCCAGCACTCGTTTCACACCTTACTTCTTGACCCATGGTCGTGCTCTTGTTCCTCAGATGTCAGCATCTCTCGGGTTGCATTTAGCAGTGATGCACAGTGAGGCAGCTCACGACCGTCAAAAACTGTACCATGATGTTGGATTGCGTCACCAGCCCTATGATGTAGGTGCCATGGTGTGGCTCCACAATCCGGTGGAGAGCCGCATGAAACTGGCACCCCATTGGAAGGGGCCGTATAGAATAGTGCAAGTCATGGATTCATGTGGGGAACAGGTACTGACTTACCGGATTGTAGATCCTTTTGACTCTAGAGAGAGGTCGCAGGTCGTGCATTACAATAGGGTGCGGCCTTACACATTGCCTGTTTCTCTTGTGTCACAGAACCAGACATTGTCCAATGTTCCGGACTCACAGCCTGAGTCTCTTTCCATAGAGTCAGGAGTTTCTGGTGGAGAGGAGTGTGTTTCTCCCCAGAAAGATCTGAGTGCTTTGTCTGACTCACCATGTTTAGTTAAGGGGTCCGAGCAAAACATGAGTAGGACTGGGAGAGTTCATAGGCCTCCGGGCCATTTGAAGGATTTTGTTTTGTATTAAAGTAACTGTATACCTATATGTATGGGAGAGTGCAAGTTTGAATTTGTTCTATTGTAGAGCCTGTAGTAACAGAGAAAAAGTGTGTTCTATTACAGTTTTTTACAATCACTTTGCTACTATTTTCAGAACCTTGATGTCATTTTTCACAACTCTAGACACAAAACTCACAACCAATGATCAAAATGCACATTTTTCAGAACTCTAACCCTTTTCTCAATTGCTTGGATACAATACACATAAAACTTAGATCATTTGTTCATTCAACAAAAATCACCTGTTCAATATGACACAACTTAACATCAAAGTACTACTATTTCAAAAGGCAATTCACACATTACATTTCAAATGAGTGTCTATTCATTTCCTTACAATGATCTAACTATCAATTGATACAACTGCTCAAAATGATAAGTAACTGTTGCATTACTCTTAATGCATAGTTGTATGGAAACAGACAAACAATCTTCCATGTTTAAATCATGAAAGTTTCAAGATAAAGATCCATAGATATTGTAGTCTAATTGGTCCATGCTCCACGCTAATTGAGCATGAACCAATTAGACTACAATATCCATGGATGTAGGCAAGGCAAGGCAAGGCAAGTTTATTTATATAGCACATTTCATACACAATGGCAATTCAAAGTGCTTTACATAGAAGAAATTAAAATAATAAAAAGAAATAAGAATAATTAAAACAGTTTAGAAAAATAAAAAATAAAATACAGTACAAACAGTCGGACGAACATTGGCACAGTGCTCATTCAGTAAATGCATAGTTAAACAGATGTGTTTTGAGTCTGGATTTGAATGTGACTACAGTAGGAGCACATCTGATCTCCTCTGGAAGCTGGTTCCAGCTGCGGCTGGCATAATAGCTAAAAGCAGACTCGCCATGCTTAGAGTGAACCCTTGGTATTTCAAGCTGATTTGATCCTAATGATCTGAGTGATCTGTTGGGTTTATATTCAGTGAGCATATCTGCAATGTATTGAGGTCCTAGGCCATTGAATGATTTATATACCAGTAATAATACTTTAAAATCAATCCTAAGTTTAACTGGGAGCCAGTGTAAAGACCTGAGGACTGGTGTGATATGTTCATATTTTCTGGTTCTGCTCAGAATCCTGGCGGCAGCGTTCTGTATGAGCTGCAACTGTCTTATGGTCTTTTTGGGAAGGCCAGTGAGGAGTCCATTACAATAATCCACCCTGCTGGTGATGAAAGCATGCACAAGTTTCTCTAAGTCTTGTCTGGAAACAAAGCATCTAATTCTTGCAATATTTTTCAGATGATAGTATGCTGATTTAGTTATTGCTTTGACATGACTACTGAAACTAAGCTCTGACTCTAGTGTCACACCAAGATTCCTGACTTGATTTTTGGTTGTTTGACCCCTAGAGTGAAGGTATGCGTTCACCTTGAGAACTTCATCTTTGTTTCCAAACGCAATGACTTCAGTTTTGTCTTTGTTTAACTGAAGAAAGTTTTGACACATCCAACTGTTGACTTCATCAATGCATTGGCACAGGGAGTCAATGGGGCTATAATCGTTGGGCGATAGGGCTAAGTAGAGCTGTGTGTCGTCTGCATAGCTGTGGTAAGAGATTTGGTTCTTTCTCATTATTTGGCTCATTGGGAGCATATACAGGTTGAACAGGAGTGGCGCAAGAATTGAGCCTTGAGGGACTCCGCATGTCATGGATGTCCACTCAGACTTATGGTCTCCTATACTCACATAATAACCTCTCCCATCTAAGTATGACCTGAACCATTTTAGGACTATCCCAGAAAGCCCCACCCAGTTTTCCAGCCTGTCCAGAAGTATGTTGTGATCGACAGTGTCAAATGCAGCACTGAGGTCGAGTAGTACCAGCACTGATAATTTGCCTGAGTCAGTATTTAAGCGAATATCGTTTATTATCTTTATGAGCGCTGTCTCTGTGCTGTGGTGCGGTCGGAAACCAGATTGAAAATTGTCAAAGTATCCATTCGAGCATAAGAATTTGTTCAGCTGATTGAAGACAACTTTTTCAATGATCTTACCTATGAAAGGAAGATTTGAGATTGGTCTATAGTTGCTTAATATGGTCTTATCCAGATTGCTCTTTTTCAGGAGGGGCTTGACAACTGCAGTTTTTAGGGAGTTTGGAAAACTCCCAGAGAGAAGTGAAGCATTTACCACTTCTAGAAGATCTGCTTCTAAACTGTTTAACACACTTTTGAAAAACGATGTGGGAAGTGTGTCAAGAGCGCAGGTTGATGTTTTAAGGTGCTGTACGGTTTCTTCCAAAATTTTGCCATCAATTTCTTTGAAATCAGACATAGTAACTACTTTCTCAGGTGGTTTGATCTGTCTGACCCCAGCGCAAGTCAAGGATGTGCTGATCACCTTTCTGATATTATTGATTTTCTCAGAGAAGAAAGAAGCAAACTCACGGCACTTGCTGTCTGAGAGCATTTCACTGGGAATCTGGCTTGGGGGGTTTGTCAGTCTCTCTACAGTAGCAAAAAGAGTGCGTGTGTTGTTTAAATTACTGTTTATAATATTTGAGAAGAAAGTCTGTCTAGCTTTGCCTAGTTCCATATTGAAAGCATGAAGGCTGTCTTTGTAGATGTTATAATGGACTACAAGTTTTGTCTTCCGCCACATGCGCTCTGCTTTTCTGCATTGTCTTTTCATATTTTGCACTGCTGTTGAGTTTCTCCAAGGTGCCTTTTGTCTGCCACTCTTCTTCCTGACTTTCACAGGAGCAATATCATCAATTACACCTTTAACTTTTGAGTTAAAAGAATCAAGGAGAAAATCAACAGAGTCTGCAGATATGCTTGGTGTTAAAGATATAGCCTTCATAAATAGGACACTAGTGTTCTCATTTAAGCATCTCTTCTTGACAGACACAGATCTAGCTTCAGTGGCAGGAGAGATCAATATATCAAAGAAAATACAGAAATGATCAGACAGTGCTACATCCTTAATAACAATCGATGAAATGTTTAGACCCTTACTGATAAGTAAATCTAAAGTGTGTCCACGATTGTGTGTGGGTCCATGTACATGCTGAGTCAGATCAAAAGTTTTTAAAACAGTTTTGATTTCTTTTGCCATATTGTTTTCTGCATTATCTATATGGATGTTAAAATCTCCAGCAATGGCAAAACAGTCAAACTCTGAGGTAATTGTTGATAACAGTTCTGTAAAGTCCTCAGCAAAGGCTGGAGAGTATTTTGGAGGCCTGTAAATAATGAAAAGTAAAATGCGTGGAGCACCTTTTAACACAATACCCAGATATTCGAAAGACAAGTAATTCCCAAATGATATTTGCTTACATTGATAGATATCTTTAAAAAGAGCAGCTAGACCCCCACCTCTCTTAACAGCTCTGCAGACACTCATAAAAGTAAAGTTAGGAGGGGCTGCTTCATTTAGGATTGTTGCACTGCAGCTGTCTTCTAGCCAGGTTTCATTTAGAAGCATAAAATCCAGGTTGTTTGTGGTTATTAAGTCGTTGACTAGAAGTGATTTATTTTTAAGTGAGCGGATGTTAAAGAGTGCTAACTTAACAGACTTACTTTTCCCCACAGCAATATTAGTTTGACGTGTAATAGGCACCAGATTAGTTGGGTTTGCTGTACGGCTATTGAAGGCCTTAGACTTTCTATCATGTAATAGAACAGCAATAGAGAAAGATACAGGCACACTGGGTTCCCGCTTGTTTTGTAAACATTTGAGAAAGTTACTGTTATCAAAACGGGGACCCGACACATATCACTGAGAGCTGGTATCAGTTGTTTTTGGTTCACCTCGAGCAGAAGGAGGAGGGTGTGGGCCCTGGCGTTGTGGCAGAGGCCGAAGAGCTCTCACAGGAGGAGGGGGAGGGTGAGCTGGGCCTGCAGGCTTTGGTGGTAGTGGTGCCTGTCTTTTTTTAGTTGGTATCTGGGGGCTTGCAGCAAAAGAGTGGGATAGTCTGGTTCCAGCATGCACCAGTTCTTCCATTTTCTGTGAGAAGCACAGTAGTGGCGTTGCAGGGGAGAGGGAGAAAGTGTCTGGTGAAAGGGGCTGTTGCTCTGGTGTTATAGGAGGCTGTAATATGCTGTCCTGGCTTCCCTGGCTGTTTTCCAGGAAGTCGTCCTTGGGTGCTGAATCTTCAAGCAGTTCTGATATGGCTGTCTGTGGTGAGCTCTGTGGGCAGGGCTCAGCTGAGATTGTGTCCGTGAGCAGAGGTTGTTGTGGCGGAGTGGTGTTATCATGTCCATTTTGCTGCTGAAGTGAAGTCCCGTGGTCATTCATACTGTGTCCAGGTGTGTGTGTGCCGTTCAGATTGAGTGGATTGGCACAAACCGCAGAAGGATGATTTAGGGAGAAGTAGATATTGTCCTTTAACACTCTTGAACCAAGTTTGTTTGGGTGATGGCCATCCCGATGAAACAGTTGTCGTTGACTCCAGAAAAGATTGAAATTGTCAATGAAGTTCACTGCTTTTATATTGCAGGTTTTTTGCAGCCATGTATTTAGCCCAAGCAACCGTGAAAACCTGTTTGTTCCTCTTGCTGGTAGTGGTCCACTGATGAATGTTTGAACTTTCAGTCTTTTAAGTGTTTCAAAAAGTTTATTGAAATCCTTCTTAAGGAGTTCTGACTGCTCTTTATGAATATCATTCTTCCCCACATGTATGATGAGTCGATTAGCAGTCTTATGTTTCATCAGAATGTTCTGAAGTTCCCTGTTTATATCAGAAGTTGTTGCTTGTGGAAGGCAGCACGTAGTTGTATCCCTGGTGCTAAGGTGTCTGATTATGGAGTCCCCCACTATCAGAGTCCTGGGCTCGGCTGCGCTCTGAGCTGAGTGCCGCTGTCTGCTCGACCTTGAGCGCCAGTTAGCATCAGTGTTAGCTACTGGCCTATTCAGTCTGTGTTCGATCACATTCATCACATTTGTGGATTCCTCATTTACATTCATTAGTACTTCAAATCTGTTCTCAAGATGTATAGGCAGTGGTAGCAGACCAGTGTTTGTAATCCTTGTCAGAGCTGTATCTGGGGTAGAGGATGCTACTGCGGTAATATGTGATGCTCGTGACAATCTGATGTCTCGAGTGCCTTTGGGTTTAGCTCCCTGTTTGTGCCATCGATTAGTAAGTCGATCGGCTTGTTTCTCTACCTGTCGAGGAGTACTAGTTTCATGGGACTCACCGGTATGCTGAGGGTGTCCATGACGAAGCTCTGTTGTGTGCTCCGTCTGGTTTGGTGGTCCCGTAAGTAACTTTGTTTCTAGAACTGCAATCCTTTGTAAAAGTCTGTGGCAGTTGGTGCAGCAAGTAGATTCCAGAAGAGGCATTTTCTCTTATCCTTGTAGGCAGTTGTGTTTTCCTTTCCCGGTATGTAAGCTGGTCGGGTAAAAGAATTCTCAGTTTTTGTAGTAATCCAAACTTTGTCGTATGAGCACTGTGCTGATTTGCTGAAGTTAAAATTAGGTGATAAAAGGAAATAAAATAAAGGAAATAAAATATAGAAAAAATAGGAGATAAAATGTAAAAGCGATAGAGCAAAACGCGGAGCAGTAAGCAAGAGCGTCCGAACAGTAGCTGAGCAGGATGTAGCCTAATATTTTATCATAATGCTTCATCAGTCTATGGTCCCAAATACTATACTACCTTTTCAGACTATTTACAGTATTGACAGCACTGCACTGTATAGATAATCACTCTTTTGGTTCTTACAGTACAAGCAAGCAAGTTGAGGAACACTGCATTTGATGTTTTACAGTACTGTCTTTTCTTTTCTATTTCATAGCTAATTATTTTTGCTTTGATTCAAATAAACCTATGTTGTGATTGTACTGTAGTGTTTTGCATCAATATATTACAAACTTTGTTAAATGATTCCACTGTGTCTGTATTCTCTCTACTACTGCAGTGCTTTTACAGAGATTTACTCTATTTACTGTACATGTAGTACCATAATGAAACCTGTATCACCTATTTTGTTCTACAATATTAAATGATTGTACGAACAATGACACAGTGAAACTATCGGTTGCTTGTGTGTGGGTGATCTATAGTTACGTTTCAATGGTATTTCACAGTAAATTTGTTTTTTGAACCAATGATTGTGCAAGTGCAAGATTTCTTTAAATATGTGAATGCACAATGCAATGTTTTGAACATTAGACTGTCTAGAGTTTTGAAAAATGAGATCAAGGTTCTGAAAATAGTAGCAAAGTGATTGTAAAAAACTGTAATAGGCTTGTTGTAGTAACAGTAATGTGCTATGTACTCTGTTTTGTGTTTCTTTGTACACAGCTGTTTATTGTTTATGACGGTTGATGTTATTATTCTGAAACATAAACGGGGACGTTTATTTTGTGAGGGGGGGACGTATGTAACAGATTTTGTTGAATTCTGTTATGATGCACTAATTCTGGATGTACTGGCGCTCGTTGTATATGTGTGTATGCAATGTATTTTTCCCTTCGGGGCTTGCCGTAGATAGGCATGTGTCATGTGCACTTGGTACTGGAGTGTCACGGGTTTTTGGAGTTGGTGATCTGAGGTGTTGAATAATAAAGTGGAGAAGAGTGAAGAGTTCAAACTGCTATCGTTTATCGTTTTCTTATTTCTAAGTGTTAGGCGAACCCTGTTTGAACGCTCGGTCACATTATATTTCAAAATTACAAATATACAAAAATTACAAAAATATAACAAATTGCTCCAAACAGTTTGGAAAAACAAATCTTTTTGCATTTTGAACGTGTCTAGTCAAAATGGTATAATGATTTATTTTGTGGTGGGACATTGTGAACAAATTACATATTAAGAGTATTAAGGTGTGTGTTTGTGTGTGTACACAAGAGCAGGGCTGGATTGGGACAAAAAAAATCGGCCCGGGCATTTTGGCCCAGACTTGCCCACTATATGATCATAAACACCACCCATCTTTGGTAAAAATGTGGTGGGTGGACCTCGGTCCTTCTAGGGGGGTTTGGGGGTATGGGGGCATTAAATTCCATCAATCTGTTGCACTTTGAGAGTTCAAAATTACAGTTTTTCTCGATTGTTTGCACACATTTTCTGAAAGCATGCCTCATATTCTCAGAACTCTACACACAAATCCAAAAAAACACACACAATGGGCAAAACTCCTCAATTCTCCTGCAAAATGAAACTTTACATTCAAAACAATGTTATTCCTTCTCAAAATGGTATTTTGTTTTCAAATGACACACACAAACCATCATATGAATAGACATTTATAAGAACCAGTTGAACACTGATGTGCTCAATGTAAAACACTATGATGAATGGAAAACACTTCTTCTCCATTCATCATAATGACTTAGGCCTTTTTTTGTTCAGTGTTACACTTACCACAGACAGTACATACAGAAGTGTGTTGTAAAATATTTGAGAATATTGTTTTTATACACAGAACACACAAATACATGGTAACAAATATATTTTATTTTTCCCACAAAAACATTGTACACAGTGTACATCCCAACCAACACAAAGTTGTACATACAGTGGTCTACATACAAAACAAAATAAGAATTTACTGTATACAGTTACAGTAAAAAAAAAAAAAAATCCAATGTTGGCATCCATTGCTCCATTGAAGAGCTGACCTGTTGCCCTTTTATGCTAAAGCTCTGATTGCTAATTGTAAAACTGTGTGACGGGTGTTTGCCCATGTGATGAGTCAGTGTGCATATTTGAATGGCAGTGTGTTCCTTGTGAAAACAAGATATTTTCTGCATGAAAATTGTGCCAAAAGCAGAGAATTGTGTGTAGTGTTTTGAAAAAAGTATGTTTTAGAACTGCAATTTGAGTGTAAAGCAGGAATTGTGCTTGTAGTTTAGCAGGATTGGTTCAGGGGGTTGGTGAATGAGTTACATGTTGTGGTCATTGTGTCTCAAGTACCAGAAAATGTGTGTAAACAATCGAGAAAAACTGTAAAAGCTCCAACCCATATTCAGTGTGCCAATTAAACAAAGAAAAATTCAAACCTCTTTTAGTTACAGTGTCTATTTACATTACACTACATAATAATAATAGTTATAATATTAATCCAATGACAGTAATATCCATATTTTGTCAAACAGATGCATTAAAAAATAAAGGAAACTTTCATAATTAGTTTTGTACCAATTTCTATACTTGAAAGAGATATAAGCACATGATCTTTTATTTTGACGCAAACTGCATCAAGCTTTTATTTTGGTGAAAAAAATGGTTTACAAACGCCTCTCATTAGATTTCTAGTGAATTGCGGTAATCGTCAACTATGCAGATGTGGAAATAATCTGTAACTAGGTCATGGGTTCCTCATGACATGGCCTAAGTGTTTTGAAAGTAGTTCTGCTTACCGCGGACTTTACACTTTCTCATCTCTCTCCTGATCCTCCTCACTATCATCATCTACCACAGAAGCTGATGAAGGGCAGAAAACATATATTTTGACACAGTTTACAGTGCTTTAAGGGCCTGTTTCTATTTTTTCACACTATTTCTCTGCACATTCCTTGCGTTTCTTCTCCATCTCGCAGACTATTTTGACAGATACACACTGACACTGCTGCACACTCGCTCACTCGTTTAAAGTTGTGATTGGGCCAGCCCAGTGTCAATCAAGAAAAGAACCAATGGGCCGCTGATCTACATGTTTCATGGGCTGGTCTGTCAGAAAAAAAAAACTAACCGTTGCTGAGTCCCAATTTGCATACTATCCGTCCTAAATAGTATGCGAAACTAGAATTAGTACGTCCCAAATCGTAGTATGTTGAAATGAGTATTCCAAAGATTCCCGGATGGTCTACTATTTCCGGTTAAAATTCGAAGTGCACACTCTAACGGCTAATATTGCCCACAACCCATTGCGTGCGGGAGGGAGGAGCTTTGTGGTGATGGTGGTGATGTAGACATGGCAGCCGGATGCAGCAGCGGAGATGCGCCCTCAGTTTTTAAGTGTAAGAATTCAAATGTTTAACCCTAATTAAAGTTATATTTTATTGTCTCGTAATATTAATGGGTTTATGTTGTGCCAATAAAGCACCGTGTTTATCTTGTAGTGTCCGATGAAGATACTGAGCGCCTCATTGCAGGCTACAAAACAATAAATAAAAAGGCTCTAGTAACAGTGTCATGCAAGTGTCTTTTTTATGTATTTCTTTTGATGTTTCTGTCTGACTTATTTGTAGTAATACTGTGGCTGTACAAATGTTAACTTTATCAGTCCAACCAAAGAAACAGGGTTACTACACTTTTACTATAGTAAAAGCATGGTTCATTTTCATCTGGGTATTTTTAAGTATTATACATAAGTATAAGATTAAGTATAAAATACGTTAAACAATAGTTACACTATAAACTTTAAATATTTTAACTCAGAAAATAAGTAGCTTTCGTTACACACATTTGCACATGAACGTCAGAACCAGCCGCCTCACACACGACCTGCGTTTGTTTGATCTACGACGACGCCCTGCTTCACTCATACATTTGGTAAAACACATTGTAAATGTATTGTGGAAAAAAAGATGGGAATAGTAAATTAAATTATATTGGATATATAAGAATGAATGAAATGTAAAATGTTTTGTTAACAGTCGCGGTGTGCGTAACTAGGCAACCACGTTCTCGTTTACGTTGCATGACGTCATCGAAGTATGTCCCAGAACGTGCATACTCTTTTGCTACACACTCAAAAGTATGTACTTTTTCATCACAAAAAAAGTACATACTTTTAGGTCGTAGTATAAGTAGGCGAATTGGGACTCAGCCCCTGACTTTTTTTGACCAATGCATTACACCGGGTGTTCGTGCGATGTTGTTGGTTACCTAGTAACGAATGTACGGTGGCCGAGAATGTTCCATCAACTTCAGTGTGTTCGTGCATCTATGTTGCCTAGTTACGAACGCAATCTGGCCGCGAGATACGTGCTGGCGGCAGGAAACTGCACTGCATTGCCTTTTCAGCGTGAGAAATACATGGTGTGGCGTGTGAGCGTGTGAACTGGTTGGATTGCGTGTGTCTCACGGCCAATGCGTGAGACTTGAGAACCCTGAAGGTAAAAAATGAATTTATTTTGGTTGTATTGTGTGTGTTTTTTAATACTTATTTTCATGGCACCTTTGAGGATTTGTTCATTGAACGTTAATGGGTGCCGTGATGCTATGAAAAGGGCTAGTCTTTTTGATTATGTAGTGATGAAAAGCGCTAGTGTGGTTTTTCTACAGGAAATGCACACTGATGAGAACAATCAGATACAGTGGCTGAGTGAATGGAAGGGTCAGGCTATATTGAGTCATGGCTCTAGTGTCAGTGCAGGGGTGGCTATTCTGCTGACACCTGAATATAAAGAGCAACCTGTTAGTGTGTTTGAACTCGTTTCTGGTCGTTTACTGAGAGTTGATGTAACTGTTCAGGGTAATAATTTTTATTTTGTCAATGTATGTGCACCGAATATTGGGTCAGAACGTGTTTTTTTTTTTTTTTTTTTTAAACTTAAAACTGCTCTATGTTGACATTTCTCATGATAGGACCATTGTTCTGGCAGGAGATTTTAACTGCACTTTAAGTCATATTTTAGAAAGGAATCATGAAGAGCCCCACAGTCAATCTGCTGACGAGCTTCGGTCTTTATTTGTATACCACAATCTTATAGACGTTTGGAGAGAATCATTTCCTCAGGTCAGGCAATACACCTGGGTGAAAATAAATTCTAATATGGTATCTGGGGCTAGGTTGGACAGGATCTATGTACAAAAAAGCAAAAGAGATCACTATAATAGCTGTATATTTCCTACTGCTTTGTCTGATCACCATTTTTTTATCTATTGATGTCTTTACTGCAGAGAGCACGTGTAAGAATTTCTTTTGGAAATTTAATAATAGACTATTATTAGATCAGAATTTTGTGCACTCTTTCACTCATTTCTGGGAGATCTGGAGAAAGAGTAAAACACAGTATAAGTCCCTGAGTCAGTGGTGGGATATTGGCAAAACTCAAATTAAATTGTTCTGCCAGAGTTACTCTTCTTACAATAAAGTTTTCTGGACAAGAAGATGGAACAGCTTGAACAGGAAATACTTCTACTTAATTTTGAAGGGGACAGTGACACTGAGTCTTTGAAACAGAATAAATTTCTTTTGCGGAATCTACTGGAGGAAAGAGCCCAGGAGACGCTGATTCGTGCAAGATTTTTATCTTTCAATAGCATGGACTCTCCTACTTCGTTCTTTTTTAACCTAGAGAAGAAGACTGTGGATAAGAAGATTTTAGGCTGTTTGAAACTTCCAGAGGGGAGGAAAGTTACTGATGGTCATGGGATTATTTCTTGCGCACTATCTTTTTATGAGGATCTCTACAGAGCTGAATCTTGCGATGATGAGATGGCTGAACTTCTCTTTAAGGATTTACCTCAGCTTTCAGAAGGAGAGAAAACCAAGCTTGATAAACTATTGACTTTTGATGAACTATCTGTTGCTGTTAAAGAACTGAGTTCTGGCAAAGCTCCGGGATTGGATGGACTTAATGCAGAGTTTTATAAACATTTCTGGCCAGTCATCGGAAAGGATTTGTTTTCTGTTTTCATGGAGAGTTTTAATAGAGGTACACTTCGTTTGAGTCTATGAAGAGCTGTGGTCACCCTATTACCTAAAAATGGTGATCTTGAACACATTCGATGCTGGCGTCCGGTCTCATTACTCGGAGTAGACTATACGATTTTTTCGAAGTCTTTAACTAACAGAGTTAAATTGTACATTTCCTCAGTGATTCATCCGGATCAGTCATATTGCATTCCAGGAAGGACTATTTTTGATAACCTTTTTTTGATTCGAGACCTGATTTCTTTTGCAAAGATACAGAATTTTGACGCTTACTCTCTCTCTCTCACACACACACACATTCTCTCTCACTCTCACACACACACACACACTCTTTCGCTTACTCTCTCTCTCTCTCTCACACACACACACAAACAAACACACACGGCACCTTTAAAGCAGCACTCAGTAGCTTCGGGACTTCTTCGCTGTATTCTCGCTTTTTGCTCGCAGGTTTCTCTCTAGAGCTCCCCCCACAGCTTCGGAATAGATATTTGACAACACTGTTGTAAAAACTCGTTGGTGATTCTCAGACACCAGAGGCTATAGATCAACGACATCAAAGCAGATGGGACATTCTTTAAAACGTCTTCTTCATTCGGGTTCGGACAGCGTGGGGGAGCGCAATAATGACAGCATTTTAGCAGATTTCTTTTGGACGTAAAGCAATTGTTTACATCGCGAGACCTGATATCACGCGATACTTCCTGACGCAGCGGCCGGCGGCCCGCCGGCTCAAAGTTGCAAGTGCGTATTTTCCGCTCACGGGCACCAGGGGGGTGCGAAACGACCACCATTCAACCCGAAATAAGTAATATAACCATTCCAATGACTCCGAAGCTGTTCAGTTAAGGTAAAAAAGTTACTTAGGTCACCTTTAAGAGTCCCATCTTTTCTGTTTGGTAACCACACACACTCACACACACACACACACACACAAACACACGGTACCTTTAAGAGTCCCATCTTTTCTGTTTGGTAACCACACACACTCACACACACACACGCGCGCACACACACACACAGACACACACACACACACACACACAAACACACGGTACCTTTAAGAGTCCCATCTTTTCTGTTTGGTAACCACGCACACACACACACACGCGCACACTCACACACACACTCAAACAAACACGGTGAGTAATGTCTTGTCCTGTTATTATCATGCGTCGCGTCTGAATACGTTGTTGTTTTTGGAGCTCTATCGATTTGATTTATAATTCTTGATTTTTCTCTCTGCCTCGCTGCCTGCTGTGAGTGTGTCTGCTTCGGTGCTGTAAGCTCCGTCTTAGCCTCGTATTTCCTTGTTTTGAACCATCATTTACTATAATTTCTAGTTGTTTATATTACTACTAAATACAGCTTACCCAACCCTGGCATCACTAGCTTCCGTTACTACTAGCACAACACGCTAGTAATTCGCTAGCCTGTTAACTCGCCACCCGTGCGCTCAGCTATTTTTATTTATTTATTTTCTCTCGCGCGCTCGCGCCTTTGAGTTCATAAAAGCTCAGGTGAGTAAGAAACACTCAACAAACACGGTGAGTAATGTCTTGTCCTGTTATTATCATGCGTTGCGTCTGAATGCGTTGTTGTTTTTGGAGCTCTATCGATTTGATTTATAATTCTTGATTTTTCTCTTTAATCTCGCTTACAACGAACATTTTCTACTTTTCCTCACTGAGAAGCACTAACGTTACTGCTCAAACCTCATTGTTACAACGCGGACTGTTGAGCAGACGCGTCTCAAGCCTATTAGTGATCCAACGCCGGATACTCTTAAAGGTTACGTCCGTGGATCACGGCTGAACGCGTCTTCTCCACACTCACTTATAAACAAAAAAAAAATTCTTTTTTTTTTTTTTTTTTCGCCTATCGTGCGTCTACTCTACACCCCTACCACTAAAAAAAACCTAAAAAAAAAACCTCATAGTTACAACGCGGACTGTTGAGCAGACGCGTCTCAAGCCTATTACTGATCCAACGCTGGATACTCTTAAAGGTTACGTCCGTGGATCACGGCTGAACGCGTCTTCTCCACACTCACTTACAAACAAACTTATAATATAAATTAGTATTAATATTGATAGCATCACTGGTAGCTTCGTTGCTAACTCACTGTCCATCTGTTAAAATGGCGAATATATCAGATGTAAGTAGTCTACCGCTTGGTGCAGGTGAGGACACATTTGAGCTGCACGCACTGCAGTCTGAGCTGGAATCTGTTGAGAAACAGATCCACAACCTTTTATTGAGACAGGCCGAGCTGAGAGACCGGTGTTTGGCTCTTGAAACATCACGCGCCGATGCACACAAATCAGTGTTTAACGTTACTAACCCGCTGACTCCGACCGCGTCTACTTGTGCGTTCCTCAGCATCGGTCGAAATCAGCCATGGTCTCGTTCACTCCGGCTCCAACACGCCACCACGAAGCCTGGGTGGTTCCGCAGCGGAAGACGCGAGTCAGGTTTAGACCAAGACTTTCTCCGACCCTCCCGGTTTTCGAGTTATCCACACAAAACCGCTTCTCCCCTCTACGCGACAGAACGCGATGCTGTGATCATCGGCGATTCCATCGTTCGGCACGTACACGCTACGTTAGGTAAAAGTAAGGTGCACAGTCACTGCTTTCCTGGTGCTCGTGTTTCTGAAATCGCTGCTCGCGTTCCCGAGATCCTGAACGATGACGAGCGCGTCGGAACTGTGGTCCTGCACGCGGGAGTGAACGACATCAGGCTGCGCCAGACGGAGATTCTGAAGAAAGACTTCAGGAATCTAATCGATACGGTACGCAGCACATCGCCTGAAACAACGATCATTGTGTCAGGACCGCTTCCCACGTACCGATTAGGGCATGAAAAGTTCAGCAGATTATTTGCGCTAAATGAATGGTTAATGTCATGGTGCAATGAGCAGAAACTGCTCTTTGTAAATAATTGGAATCTGTTTTGGGAGCGTCCTAGGCTTTTCCGTGCTGATGGCTTACACCCAAGCAGATTCGGAGCGGATCTTCTGTCGGATAACATCTCCAAAATGTTAAATACCCTTTGACTAGTAACCAAAAGTCCAAATCATAGTCTCTGCTGCACCAATTTAATTGATATAAATACTAGTGTTGAACATTGCATAGAAACTGTGTCTATTCCTCGTTTAGTGAGACCAAATAATAAATCTACTGCAGGATCTAGGAAAAATCTAATTGTTATTAAAACAGAAAATGTTGCTATTAGTAAACAAAAACAATTTCTAAAGCTAGGTCTTCTAAACATTAGATCACTCGCACCTAAGGCAGTTATTGTAAATGAAATAGTCACAGATAATAGCTTCGATGTACTTTGCCTTACTGAAACCTGGCTTAAACCAAATGATTATTTCGGTCTAAATGAGTCTACTCCATCTGGATACTCCTATAAGCATGAGCCCCGTCTGATTGGTCGTGGCGGCGGTGTTGCAACAATCTATAGAGATATTCTCAATATTACTCAGAAAACGGGTTATAAGTTTATTTCGTTTGAAGTACTTGTACTAAATGTTACGCTCTTAGATGTTAGAAAAACATCCCTATTATCTCTAGCCTTGGCTACCGTATATAGACCGCCTGGGCCTTACGCTGATTTCCTAAAATAGTTTGCAGATTTTCTCTCAGACCTATTAGTCAATGTCGATAAAGCATTAATTGTTGGAGATTTTAACATACATGTAGACAATCCAAATGATGCGTTAGGAGCTGCGTTTACAGATTTATTAAACTCCTTTGGGGTCAAGCAAAACGTCACCGGACCAACTCATCGTCTTAATCATACACTCGATTTAATTATATCATATGGAACCGATCCAACTGATATAGATATCATTCCACAAAGTGATGATGTCACTGACCATTACATGGTAACTTGCATATTATGTACTGCTGTAATATGTCATGCGGCGTCGCGTTATCAACCAGGCAGAACAATCCTCCCATCCACCATAGATAATTTCTCAAATTGCTTATCTAATCTGTCTCAGCTGCTGCCTGAACCCAAACAAACAGATGAACTAGAAGAACTAACTAGCACTATGAGCACCATTCTCTCTAGAACATTAGATGTTGTTGCACCTATTAAATTAAAAAAGGTCAGAGAGCAAATTAAAGCACCATGGTACAACAATACTACGCATGTTCTAAAGAGAGAAACCCGTCATTTAGAGCGTAAATGGAAAAAAACTAATTTAGAGGTCTTTAGAATCGCGTGGAAAGACAGTATGTCACGTTATAAAAAGGCCCTAAAAGCGGCCAGGGCTGAGCACCTCCGCAAATTAATAGAAAATAATCAAAATAATCCTAGGTTTTTATTTAACACCGTGGCTAGACTAACAAATAAACAGAAGTCACCCGAACAAAATATCCCGTTACAGTTCAGTAGTAATGATTTCAAGAACTTCTTCACTGAGAAAATAGAAAGCATCAGAACCACAATTGTAAACGTTCAATCTTCAATCGCGCCTTATAATTCAGCTTCAATTATCACCCCGCAAGAACAACTACAGTGCTTTACAACTATAGAACAAAAAGAGTTAAATAAACTTATCACTTCATCTAAAACAACAACATGTTTATTAGATCCTATACCAACTAAACTACTGAAAGAAGTGTTACCTGTAGTGGAAGAGCCTCTCCTCAATATTATTAACTCGTCTTTATCTTTAGGTCATGTTCCAAGAACATTTAAACTGGCAGTTATAAAACCTCTCATTAAGAAACCACAATTAGATCATAATAATCTAGCAAATTATAGACCCATTTCAAATCTTCCATTTATGTCTAAAATATTAGAAAAAGTGGTGTCTGCTCAACTGGGCTCTTTCTTGCAAGAAAATGATATCTATGAAAAGTTTCAGTCTGGATTCAGACCGCATCATAGCACTGAAACTGCACTCGTTAAAATCACAAATGATTTACTTTTAGCTTCTGACCAAGGCTGTATCTCAATACTAGTTTTACTTGATCTTAGTGCTGCGTTCGATACTATAGATCACACAATACTCTTAGATCGACTACAAAATTATACTGGTGTTCAAGGACAAGCACTAAGCTGGTTCAAATCATACCTATCTGACCGCTACCATTTTGTCTATTTAAATCGGGAAAAATCGATCATAACTCCAGTAAACTATGGAGTGCCGCAGGGATCTGTGTTAGGCCCTCTGTTATTCTCAATATATATGATGCCACTTGGAAATATTATAAGGAAACATGGAATTAGTTTCCATTGTTATGCTGATGACACTCAAATATATATTTCATCACGGCCGGATGAAAACGCTAAATTATCCAAATTGACAGAATGTGTTAAAGATATCAAAGACTGGATGACCCGTAATTTTCTTTTATTAAATCCAGACAAGACAGAGGTAATACTTATCGGTTCAAAAAACCGCCCACAAAACCTCGCACAATACAACTTTAACATCATAGGATGTCCTGTTACTTTATCCTCTACAGTAAAAGACCTGGGTGTTATACTCGATTGCAACCTGTCTTTTGAAAATCATATTTCATGTTACAAAAACAGCCTTTTTCCACCTTAGAAACATTGCTAAGCTACGTAATATGCTATCAGTTTCTGATGCAGAAAAGTTAGTTCATGCATTCATGACCTCGAGACTGGATTACTGTAATGCTTTATTAGCTGGTTGTCCTGCATCCTCAATAAACAAGCTACAGTTAGTCCAAAATGCCGCCGCTAGAGTTCTTACGAGATCAAGAAAATATGATCATATAACACCGATTTTATCATCACTGCATTGGTTACCTATAAAGTTCCGTATTAATTACAAGGTATTGCTACTGACTTATAAAGCCCTAAACGGCTTAGCTCCAGTCTATTTAACGGATCTTCTATCGCTCTATAATCCATCGCGCTCTTTAAGATCAATACATTCGAGGCTTTTGGTCATACCTAGGATATCCAGAACCACCAAAGGAGGGAGAGCATTCTCACATTTAGCTCCAAAACTCTGGAATAGTCTTCCTGATACTGTTCGTTGCTCGGACTCGCTCTCCCAGTTTAAAACTAGATTAAAGACGCATCTCTTCAGTCTGGCATTCATATAACATTTTAAATCTTACTGTTCAAACTACAATCCGGCCTCTAGTTCATAAATGCCAGAGGAGAACTGGCCCCCGACTGAGCCTGGGTTCTCCCAAGGTTTTTTTTCTCCATTGGGTCACCTGATGGAATTTTAGGACACCATTAGGTCACTTGATGAAGTTTTTGGTTCCTTGCCACTGTTGCCTTTGGCTTGCTCAGTTGGGGATATTTTGGGGATATTTAATTTAATTTTATCAATCAATAAATTTACACTACAAACAAACCTTGTTGTGTTATTTTGGTTTAGTGCTGTGAAGCTGCTTTGATGCAATCTGTATTGTGAAAAGCGCTATATAAATATACTTGACTTGACTTGACACGCACACAGAGCCTCATTCAGGGCAAAAGCTGTGACAGAATTAAATATTTGTTTATTGCTTTATTATCATTGGTTGCTTACAATCCTGAATGAACGAGTCACACTCACACACACACACTCTCACACACACACACACACACACACACACACACAGACACACACACACAATCCTGAATGAACGAGTCACACTCACACACACACACTCTCACACACACACACACACACACACACACACACACAGACACACACACACAATCCTGAATGAACGAGTCACACTCACTCACACTCACACACACACACACAGACACACAATCCTAAATGAACGAGTCACAGACACACACACACACACACACACACACACACACACACACTCAATCCTGAATGAACTAGTCAGATCTGAAATGAAGACTCGAGATAGAGAGTTTCTGTAATTCACTGATGTGTGTTTTCTCTCCATCAGATTCTCATCGCCTCACTCTGGATCCGAACACACTGAATACACGCCTCCGTCTGTCTGAGGAGAACAGAGTGATTACTGACACTGACACACGTCAGCCGTATCCGGATCATCCAGACAGATTTAATGTGTATAATCCTCAGGTGTTGTGTAGAGAGAGTGTGTGTGGACGCTGTTACTGGGAGATTGAGTGGAGTGGGAGAGGTGTGTGTATATCAGTGTCATATAAGAGCATCAGGAGGAAGGGAGCGGGTGATGAGTGTGTGTTTGGATCTAATGATCAGTCCTGGAGTTTGTTCTGCTCTTCCTCCGGTTACTCATTCAGACACAATAAGATAAAGACTGATCTCCCTGTAAAGCCCATCAGGAGAACAGGAGTGTGGAGAGTAGGAGTGTGTGTGGATCACAGTGCAGGAACTCTGTCCTTCTACAGCGTCTCTGACAGAAACACACTGAGCCTCATACACACAGTCCAGACCACATTCACACACACACTCTATCCTGGGTTTAGGTTTGGGTTTGGGTTTGGGTTTGGGTTTGGGGTTTATTCTGGATCATCAGTGAGACTGTGTTGATGAATGAGAATAGCCTGATGAGAGACTCTACCCATAATGCTTTGAGCTCATGATAAATCAGTGACAGTGAGATGTTCTAGAGTCTCTTATTGTCTCTTCATTACATTAATAACACAGCTGAACTTCTGTCAGTGAAATAAAGAGAAACACACACTAGCCGCGTTTCCATTACAGATTTGCACAAATGTTTTGCGCTATTATCTAAATATCGATAAAAAACTATTGCGAAATGACGGCGTTTCCATTAACCGATGTTATGCGACTAAAACGTCCTTTTTTCTCTCGCGATAAGTCATTCCAAAAATAACGGCAACGGACGTTGGTTTATATAATATCACAGCCACCGCATTAGACATTATTATTATTATTAATGGAAGGAGACGTGGCTTGTTATCCAAGCATTAATGGCAGGGAAAGACCCTTTTACTGCGAACGACACATAAAGCCTATGGAGTTTCTGGGTGTTTCGCCCTCATTTCTGCTCCGAGGTTTTAATTGTGGCATTTATTTGAGATTTAGAATCCAGTATTCCTATAGGCTAATTATTGTTTCTTTTATTAATTTAATAAAGAACTCTGTCTCATATTCTGTCCAAACGATCCATGTAGGCTACTTTTGTGTCCATTCGTTTTTCCTTTATAACCCATAATTGAAAAACGAAAAATGAACGGTTGTTGTCTTTTTAAAGCGCAAAGTTGAACACCAAAATTTTAATTTGAACTGGCTAGAGTAGACCAACTGATGAGCAAAAAAGTAAATATCGACGAATTTTCTGATTTTTGTTTATGACTTTTTGCCCCTTTATTAAACATTTAAAATATTCTCAAATTAGTATGGAAAACATGTCGATTTTACTGGTTTTATAAGGCCAAATTAGAAACTGGAATTGATGTCTTTCCCGCAGTGCTAAATGAGAAGAGCCATTAATATTATTAATAAACTATTGTTTTGGCTAAAATCACATCTCCATCTCCGCTGTTAAGCAGACAGATTACATAATCAGAAGGTATTAGCCTTCGATTCGAATTTGTTCGTTTTAAAGTGGACATTTCAAGCTTTAGCCTACATATAGGCTATATTTTATTTCAGTTCTCACGCTCCAATTTACGGAGATCATGAAAGTGCGTCTGATTGTTTTCTTTTATATTACAAAAGTACAACGTTTTCTTGTTATTGTAAGGTTACACAAATAAAAGTAGTTGAGAATAATGTATTATTATTTTCTGTATGACCAGAAATGATAGAGTATTTTAAGTTGTTTCCACTGTTAATAGGAAAATGCAAGTGTTCGCGCCCGCGCCTCCGTGCCATACAGTGCGCGCTCCACACTCAGCTTTGTTCCTTTTTTGCATTAAAGCGTCTTCTAAATATAGCCTATTAAATGTTATAATAAAATAATATAAAATTATTATAATTTGCGTAGCTATACATGGACCTCAAACACACCGCGTCTTCTAAGTCAGGTGACTGTAAATGCGCAAAAACTGTTTCCATTGCAGTTTTGCGAAATATTCCTTTTTCGAATTGCCTGAAAAACCACCTCATGCGAGCGTAAAAACTTTTTTGCGATAAACGGGAGTTTTTGCGAAATTGACGTGTTTCCATTGTACGTATTTTCAATTCGCAATTTCAATTTGCGCAATTTGAAGGGTAATGGAAACGCGGCTACTGACAAACAGAGAAGAGAGAGGAAATATGAGACACAATGAGACTCACTGAAACATGTCTGGATGATACGAGCAAAACTAGACTTTCAGCTCTAAACTCAGTTTAACACATTCAGAGATGATTCAGCTCAACTTCTCCATCTGTTCAGAACACACACACACACACACACACACACACACACACACACACACACACACACACACATCGTGTTATTAAACATGATTCCTCTGCTGTGGGTTATGTGTGTGTGTGTTATTAAACATGATTCCTCTGCTGTGTGTGTGTGTGTGTTATTATAGACGCTTCTGCTGTCATATAGTGTGTACTGTACTAAACCTGTTAGTGGGGGTTCTGGACTGATCTTTATCTGTTTATTATTATCTTTGTTTTCTCTCTCTTTTATTTTGTCTCTATTGCTGTGAAAATAAGACATATTCAAGAGAATGAATCAATATCACAGTTTGTTGATCAATGAGTGTGTGAATGAAGGATCTCATGATTCTCTGTAGAAACTGATCATACTGTAAACACTTGATCAATTATTGTAATATAATCCAGTTTACTCTAAATAAACCTCCTCCTGAACAGAACTGAATTACAGACCTGCTGTTATTGATCAAATGTCTTATCTTGAACTATGATTTTGGTCATATTGCCAATCCCACAATGACACATAAAATAAACTTTTCTTTATATATTCATGCACTATTTTAACTGTAATATCTGGTATAAATGGTTTCTGCACCCAAACATCAGAATCTCACACTCTTTCATTGCCAGTTATTAATATTTTGGATGCAAAAGAAAAACAGCATCATGTGAACAGGACTTTTATTTTGGTCTGGGTGTGTGATGTCATCAGGCTGCGCCTGACTTTTGACCCCGTTCGCCTTCCATACATTTCGAGCGCCACAGTGAGGTTGTTGGTGCTCCTCAACAGTCGGCCCTCAGCGCTCTTATCCCGTGTGCTGGCAGGAGCCCTGGCAGGAGTTTCCTCACACATGCTGGCCCGCTCTTTAGACACTAACACAAGTAGGCCGATGTTTAGTAGAGATATGTGTCCGCTGCAGTAATTAGCCCCCGTGCTGGATTATACACACTGTCTGAGGTCTCTGGACAATGTTGCTCCGTCAGAGCCGATCCTTACCTCCCTGGGGCCCTAAGCAAAATTCTGTTTAGGGGCCCTCATACCTGACCCGTGAGCCATGAACCATTTGCCATTGCCACACAGTCACACCTGACACCCCAGTGTTCCCACTACAATCCCTCCTTTAACTAGTTCTAGTGAAAATGTAATTCCTGATATCAGAAGACATTGTTACTAGTAAAAAGTTCATTCTTAATATCAAGAATTCACATTTTAAATAGTACAAATTGAATTATTGATATCAAAAATGCATATCCTGTGAATGAATAAAAGCTAAAATGGCGCCATAGCATGTCACTGTGTTTTAAATGATAAAAGTAATTCTTGATACTTGATGGTTATTATTTACTGAGGGATGTGCATCCATATTGACCAGAATCTCCAGCCAATCAACATTTTAAATTCAATGGAGCCTATCAATAGTCAATGTCAATACATGGCTTTCATTATTGCATTAGTGCAGAGTTGTAACTAAACCTTGACTGAGCGACTAGATAATCATCGTCTTGTTTTAAAACTATAATCCCGACAGATGTTTCTGTTGGAAAGTGCACGTTTCATTTCATGCACGCGCATATGAACGCGTGACGCGGTTATCTTTTCCGAGCTGCAGTTTATAAACAAACACCGTTGTCCTTTGTCGTTTATTAAGCATAATAAATCAACTCACATCAACTTAACTTTAGCCTACTGGTCTTTGCTGACATCAAACTTTGAGAGGAGAGAACACAAGTCTACCTGAACTGTTGCCGCAATTAACTCTCATGGTGTTTTTTTCTCTCTCTTTTCGTGACCAGAAGGATAGTTCCGCTTCATTTTGTCATCGATATTGTAAACATTGATTGACGCGCTTTGACACGAGGGGGAGGCGGGGCCTTGAGTAATTTGCGGGGCCCTACGCACCTTGCGTAGTGTGCGTATAGGGCTGATCGGCTCTGTGCTCCGTTTTGTATCATATTATAAATCATTAGCACAAATGGCTCAAGCAGTGGTGTAGTCTACGTGATACGCAGGTATACGCCGTATACCCACTAGAAAAGGCCAAGGATTTGCGTATACCCACTTAAAAAAGCGTGAGGATACGTAACAAGTTTGTGTCAGAACTTTCACTTTCATTCATAAATTCACCCCGTCTGTTTGCGAAGCGACGGATCGAATCGCGGAATCCAGTCACAAATGGAACTTGCTATAGGGCAGAACGTCACGGATTTTGGCTATTTTTGAATGAATAAATCAAAAGTAGGGCTGTACAATGAATCAAATCTCGATGTCTATGAATATTAAAGCTAAAAGAGACTGCAATTGTTCTACGCGTCTCTGGGAATGAGCGCTCAATGTGTGCTCCACTACACACACACACACACACACACACACATAGAGAGAAGCACGGGTGACTCACGCTCGTGGTGTTTTCAGCGTTTCACTGTATTGAGACATGAATGATGTAGGCTACAGCTACACATGTGCATTTCATCGCAGAGCTGCTATGAGAGTCACTTGACGAGAATTTCATGAACTTTTGTAGTAGTATACTCACTACAAAAAACTAGACTACACCACTGGGCTCAAGAGTTTGAGACATTTTCCTCCAAGAAAAGAACGCCAGTGAAACTTAGTTTTATTTTATTGTATTGTGCACTTTAGGGTAGAGCCCGACCGATAAAGGATTTTTAAGGCCGATACCGATACAAATATTTGGTGATTTAAAAATCCAATATTCCGATATATCGGCCGATATATATATATCCATCCATCCATCTTCTTCCGCTTATCCGGGGCCGGGTCGCGGGGGCAGCAGTCTAAGCAGGGATGCCCAGACTTCCCTCTCCCTAGACACTTCCTCCAGCTCTTCCGGGGGGACACCGAGGCGTTCCCAGGCCAGCCGGGAGACATAGTCCCTCCAGCGTGTCCTAGGTCTTCCCCGGGGTCTCCTCCCGGTGGGACATGCCCGGAACACCTTCCCGGGAAGGCGTCCAGGAGGCATCCGGAAAAGATGCCCGAGCCACCTCAGCTGGCCCCTCTCGATGTGGAGGAGCAGCGGCTCTACTCTGAGCTCCTCCCGAGTGACTGAGCTTCTCACCCTATCTCTAAGGGATCGCCCAGCCACCCTGCGGAGAAAGCTCATTTCGGCCGCTTGTATCCGGGATCTTGTCCTTTCGGTCATAACCTACAGCTCATGACCATAGGTGAGAGTAGGAACGTAGATTGACCGGTAAATCGAGAGCTTCGCCTTACGGCTCAGCTCCTTCTTCACCACGACAGACCGGTACATCGACCGCATTACTGCAGAAGCTGCACCGATCCATCTGTCAATCTCCCGTTCCATCCTTCCCTCACTCGTGAACAAGACCCCAAGATACTTGAACTCCTCCACTTGAGGCAGGAACTCTCCACCAACCTGAAGCGGGCAAACCACCCTTTTCCGACTGAGAACCATGGCCTCGGATTTGGAGGTGCTGATTCATCCCAGCCGCTTCACACTCGGCTGCAAACCATCCCAGTGCATGCTGAAGGTCCTGGTCTATATATATATATATTTTTTTTTTTTTTTTTTTTTTCAGAAACGCGTAACAAAACATGAACAGATTTCCCTAACATATGTTATTTGTGGTTATTTAAGAGTCCTCAGCCTTACTAAAATAATATGATAATGCAGTTTAAAAATAAACTTGTTTGAGATTAAACTGACATCGCTAGCTTTTGTTATTAGTGCTACTAGCACAAAACGCTAGTAATTCGCTAGCCTGTTAACGCGCCACCCGTGCGCTCAGGTATTTTTATTTATTTATTTTTCTCTCGCGCGCCCGCGCCTTTGAGTTCATAAAAGCTCAGGTGAGTAAGAATCACTCAACAAACACGGTGAGTAATGTCTTGTCCTGTTATTGTCACCTGCACTTCATGTCACATGTTTAGCATAGCCTTCTCTGTCGACAATATAGGATTTATATGTGATAAATGTAAGGAGACAGTTAGGTTGACAGAGAAGATTTCAGAATTAGAAACACGCATCCAAACTTTAATTGAGGATAGTAAGAGTGCTAGAGCTTCAGATGTTTTGGATGTGCATAGCATAGTGAACACTTTACATGAGTCGGTTCCGGCTGAAGTAGAGCCTGTGCAGCCGGGCAAATGGGTGACAGTGAGGGATCGCTCTAGTCGCGGATCTAAAAACCACTCTTCCGTTCCGATTACCATAACAAATCGATTTGCCCCGCTCAGTGAAACACCCACTGAGAATGATTGTGCCCTAGTTATTGGCGATTCTATTACACGGAACGTGAAAATAGAGACACCAACCACCATAGTCACATGTTTGCCGGGAGCCAGAGCGCCTGACATCAAAGCAAATTTAAAAGTGCTGGCTAATGCTAATCGTAAATTCTCTAAGATCATTATTCATGTCGGCACTAATGATGTTCGACTCCGCCAGTCGGAGATCACCAAAATTAATATTAAAGAGGTGTGTGAACTTGCAAGTACGATGTCAAGGACTGTAATTTGCTCTGGCCCCCTTCCTGTTCGCAGGAGTGATGAGATAGTTAGTAGATTGTGTTCGCTTAACGGTTGGCTGTCTCGGTGGTGTCCGCAACATAATATAGAATTCATAGACAATTGGAAAAGCTTTTGGGGCAAACCTGACCTGTTGAAAAGAGATGGTATTCATCCCTCCTGGGATGGTGCTGCTCTTCTCTCTAGTAATATGGCTCATAGTCTTAGAGCTCAAACATGACAATCTGGGCCTCAGGTCAGGAAGCAGACAGACTGGCTAAACCGACCGTCTGCTAGCGGCCTCGCGTCACCCAGGTCAGATAAATCACATCACATAGAGCCTCTTTCACCTAGCTATCATCATATAGAGACTGTGTCTGTTCCCCGAATTTGGAAATCCAAAAAACGTTTTAACCCATCTAAGGTTAAAAATTTAATTGATGTTCAACAAATAAAAAACAGCTATAATACAGATGAGCAAATGCTAAAGCTTGGGTTGCTGAATATTCGATCGCTTACTTCAAAAGCACTCATTGTTAATGATATGATTTCAGATAATAACCTAGATGTGCTGTGTTTGACAGAAACCTGGCTAAAACCAAACGATTACATTACTTTAAATGAATCAACCCCGCAAGATTACTGTTATAAACATGAGCCTCGTCTGAAACGCAAAGGAGGAGGTGTTGCTGTAATTTATAGTAATAGCTTCAAAACCACTAAGAAATCAAGTTTTAAATATAATTCTTTTGAAGCATTGGTGCTTAATGTAAAAATATATAGTGTAAACGATAAATCACGTTTGAGATTTGTGCTGGCTACTGTATACAGGCCACCAGGGCACCATACAGACTTTATCAAAGAATTTGCTGACTTTCTATCAGAATTAATATTGACTGCAGATAAAGTACTAATTGTTGGTGATTTTAATATACACATCGATAATGAAAAAGATGCATTGGGATTGGCATTTAAAGACATTGTAAATTCAATTGGAGTTAGACAACACGTGTCAGGACCTACTCATCGTCGTAATCATACTCTAGATCTAATATTATCACACGGAATAAATGTTGATGCCGTTGAAATTCTGCAGCAGAGCGATGACATCTCAGATCATTATCTAGTCTCGTGTAAATTACATTTAGCCAAGGCTTCAAAGCCGACTCCGTGTTTCAAATATGTGAGACCTATCACTTCTGCTACTAAAGATTGCTTTATTAATAATCTTCCTGATCAGTTTCATCATCTCAGCATCCCGGATAGCTTAGAAGAACTTGATATTGCAACAGAAACTTTTAACTCTCTCTTTTCCAGCACTTTAGACACAGTTGCTCCGTTGCGCTTAAAGAAGATTAAAGAAAATAGTCCAACGCCGTGGTACAACGAGCACACTCGGGCCCTTAAGAGAGCAGCCAGAAAAATGGAGCGCAACTGGAAGAAAACGAAACTAGAGGTATTTCGCATTTCATGGAAAGAGAGCTCGATTACTTACAGAGAGGCTTTAAAAGCTGCTAGATCTGCTTATTTTTCAACCCTATTACAAGAAAATAAACATAATCCTAGGTATTTATTTGAAACGGTGGCTAAACTAACGAAAAATAAATCTTCAAGCCCAGAAGTTTCCAAGCAACACAGCAGTAATGACTTTATGAACTTCTTCACTTATAAGATTGATAATATCAGGGACAAAATTATAACTATGCAACCGTCTACTACAGTATCGCATCAGGCAGTGCATTGTAGCCTCCCTGAGGAAAAATTTGATTCGTTCGTTGCTATAGGAGAGGAAGAATTTACTAAACTCATTAAATCATCTAAATCGACAACATGTATGTTAGACCCTATACCGACTAAGCTACTGAAAGAGATGCTTCCAGAGGTCATAGATCCTCTTCTTAATATCATTAATTCATCTTTGTCTCTAGGATACGTACCAAAAAACTTTAAGCTGGCTATGATTAAACCGCTTGTTAAAAAAACGCAACTTGATCCTACAGAATTAGTCAATTACAGGCCGATCTCTAATCTACCTTTTCTGTCAAAGATATTAGAAAAGGCAGTATCCTCACAACTGTGTTCCTTTCTTGAAAGAAATGATATCTGCGAGGATTTCCAGTCAGGATTTAGACCTTACCATAGTACCGAGACTGCTCTCGTTAGAGTCACAAATGATTTGCTCTTATCATCCGATCGTGGTTGTATCTCGCTATTAGTGTTACTCGATCTTAGTGCTGCATTTGACACCATTGACCACAACGTTCTTTTAAATAGATTAGAACATTATGTTGGCATTACGGGAAATGCACTAGCATGGTTTAAATCATACTTATCTGACCGTTATCAGTTTGTAGCAGTAAATGATGAGATGTCTCATCGATCACAAGTTCAGTATGGTGTACCACAAGGCTCAGTACTAGGACCGCTGCTGTTCACTCTGTACATGCTACCCTTAGGAGATATCATTAGGAAACATGGAATTAGTTTTCACTGTTATGCTGATGATACTCAGCTGTATATTTCTTCAAAACCTAACGAAACTTATCAATTCACAAAATTAACGGAATGCATAGCAGATATAAAAAATTGGATGACTCGTAATTTCCTACTTCTAAATTCTGAAAAAACAGAGTTTCTAATTATTGGACAAAAAACTTCCTCACGTAATAACCTAGAATACTGTCTAACACTCGATGGCTGCTCTGTTAAGTCTTCGTCGTCGGTTAGGAACCTGGGGGTGCTCTTTGATACCAATCTTTCATTTGAAAGTCACGTGTCTAGTATCTGTAAAACTGCATTTTTCCATCTTAAAAATATATCTAAATTACGCCATATGCTCTCATTGACAAATGCGGAACAATTAGTTCATGCGTTCATGACCTCAAGGCTAGATTATTGTAATGCTCTACTGGGTGGTTGCCCTGCACGTTTAATAAACAAACTACAGCTGGTTCAAAACGCAGCAGCTCGAGTTCTTACCAGAACCAGGAAGTATGACCATATTAGCCCAGTTCTGTCAAAACTGCATTGGCTCCCTATTAAACATCGCATAAATTTTTAAATATTGCTGATTACTTACAAAGCACTAAATGGTTTAGCTCCGCAGTACTTGAGCGAGCTCTTAACGCATTATAGTCCTTCACGTCTATTGCGATCTCAAAATTCCGGCCAGTTGATAATACCTAGAATATCAAAATCGACTGCTGGCGGTAGATCCTTTTCCTATTTAGCACCAAAACTCTGGAACAGTCTTCCTACCATTGTCAGGGAAGCAGACACACTCTGTCAGTTCAAAGCCAGATTAAAGACACATCTCTTTGACCTAGCATTCACATAATACATTATAGACTTCTATAATTTAATGTTAGGCTGCATAGATTAGGTCAGCCGGAACCGGGAACACTTCCCATAAATCCTGATGTACTCGTTACATCATGAGAAGAATGGCATCTACGCTAATTTTAGTGTCTGTGTTTATCCCGAGGTTTTCCTGCAGCCTGCCGGATCCGGGCCGTATCCAGATCTGACGAAGGACCTTCGCCTGGACCCGATGACAACCCAGTGCTGAAGTGCCAACTAGTCTGTCCCTATGGAGGATCCCTCTACCACTCTACAGATAAGGCGTTGTCGGGAAAATTCGTTTCGCGTTCCTACCCCTAAGCGACAAAATAAAATAAAATTCTTTATCAAAATTTATAAGGAAAGACAAGTACTTTTACTTTGGCTTTTAGGCTTGGCTTGTAGGGAAAATCCAAACCTGCGTAATTTCAAATGCACATAACTATAGAACCCATTCTAAATGCGCATGTGAACGCCATCAGCGTTTCTCACAGGTTCGCGTTTAAAGTCTGTGTAGAGGGAATGGTGTCGTCTTAGCGGCCCCTAATTTAAAAACAAATGATCGTTGCGACGGAAGCAAATCAATCAAAACTAACTTTAGATGGAAAATAACTTAACTCTGCTATAAAGCCAAAACAATCTCTGTTACCTTAAATTATACGCTTATCTCTGTGAAGCTGCTTTGAAACAATCTACGTTGTTAAAAGCGCTATATAAATGAAGATGACTTGACTTGACTTGACTTGTTTTGTCACAACAGAACAGAATATATTAAAGTTCTGATAAATATAATGTATAAAAATACAAACTTAAGATATGAAACTTAAAGTCCTTTGAACAAAAAAAAGTCAACTATTATTATTAATATTGACAGTAATAATTTTAAAAAATCAATGATGATGATATTATTATTATCATCATCATTTGTATTATTATTAAACAAGACAAAGGTCACTCCTGGTGTGTGTGTGTGTGTGTGTGTGTGTGTATATAAGCTACCTTATAATAACAATCTCATCTTGCTTATCCCTTTACCTGCACTCTTTTAATTCTATCCATCTATTCCATCAAGCTACAACAAACCATTTTCAATCATCATTTGCTGCCTGCCTTCTAAAATCTACTACTTAGTGATGCACTAAATACATTATGTGACTCGTTAATGCTGCGGCTAAACGAAGTCAGCAACGCACACTTGGATTTCACACACGTGTAAAAGAAAAGCTAACTTTTATGCACAGGCTATGTTTGATACTTTTTCTCTATGTCTAAATGTTCACTCCTCGCGTGCCTAACTTACATTTTACAATGCAGAAACTGGAACTACAGATATGCTAGTTATAAATACTGTAATCATTACTTTTTTAAGGCAGAATAAGTTCGTTGTGATTTCCAAGCTCATTAGCCGCGTTTCCACTGTCGGGCCAGTGCGAGCCAGGGCTTTAAACGGGCCGTGCCGGGCTAATAGCCTCGGGCCTGTGTTTCCACTGTCGGGCCAGTGCGAGCCAGGGCTTTAAACGGGCCGTGCCGGGCTAATAGCCTCGGGCCTGTGTTTCCACTGTCGGGCCAGGGCCGGGCCAGGGCTTTAAACGGGCCGTGCCGGGCTAATAGGCAAGGCAAGGCAAGGCAAGGCAAGTTTATTTATATAGCACATTTCATACACAATGGCAATTCAAAGTGCTTTACATAGAAGAAATTAAAATAATGAAAAGAAATAAGAATAATTAAAACAGTTTAGAAAAATAAAATAAAATACAGTACTTTTAAAAAATAAAAAAGAATATTTATTATAGATCTTTCTTTCAAAGGATTCCCTTAAGACTTAAATCTTTCAACCTTCTTTTAACCTTCAATCTTCTTACGACTTCCATCTATCAACTTTCCTTTAACTTTCTTTTCTCCCTCATTTACTCACACGTTCTTTTCACTTTCTTTAGCACTTTAGCACTGCGTTCACATTCTTTCTCAGACGAAAACTTTAATATCGTCATTTAAATACTGTTCTACTTTCAAATCCACATTAATCACTTTCACATTATCACCTTCTGAGTGGGCATTTACAGTTTCGGGCTAAATGCCCTGCTGACATAGGAGAAATTAAAGTAATTAAAAGAAATAAGAATAATTAAAACAGTTTAGAAAAATAGAGTAAAATACAGTACAGTACAAACAGTCGGACGAACAGTGCTCACAGTGGCACAGTGCTCATTCAGTAAATGCACAGCTAAACAGAAGTGTTTTGAGTCTGGATTTGAATGTGACCACTGTAGGAGCACCTCTGATCTCTTCTGGAAGCTGGTTCCAGCTGTGGCTGGCATAATAGCTAAAAGCAGACTCACCATGTTTAGAATGAACCCTTGGTATTTCTAGCTGATATGATCCTAATGATCTGAGTGATCTGTTGGGTTTATATTCAGTGAGCATATCTGCAATGTATTGAGGTCCTTGGCCATTGAATGATTTATATACCAGTAATAATACTTTAAAATCAATCCTAAATCTAACTGGGAGCCAGTGTAAAGACCTGAGGACTGGTGTGATATGTTCATATTTTCTGGTTCTGCTCAGAATCCTGGCGGCAGCGTTCTGTATGAGCTGCAACTGTCTTATGGTCTTTTTGGGAAGGCCAGTGAGGAGTCCATTACAATAATCCACCCTGCTGGTGATGAAAGCATGCACAAGTTTCTCTAAGTCTTGTCTGGAAACAAAGCATCTAATTCTTGCAATATTTTTCAGATGATAGTATGCTGATTTAGTTATTGCTTTGACATGACTACTGAAACTAAGGTCTGACTCTAGTGTCACACCAAGATTCCTGACTTGATGTTTAGTTGTTTGACCCCTAGAGTGAAGGTATGCGTTCACTTTGAGAACTTCATCTTTGTTTCCAAACGCAATAACTTCAGTTTTGTCTTTGTTTAATTGAAGAAAGTTTTGACACATCCAACTGTTGACTTCGTCAATGCATCGGCACAGGGAGTCAATGGGGCTGTAATCGTTAGGCGATAGGGCTAAGTACAGCTGTGTGTCGTCTGCATAGCTGTGGTAAGCAATTTGGTTATTTCTCATTATTTGGCTCATTGGGAGCATATACAGGTTGAACAGGAGTGGCGCAAGAATTGAGCCTTGAGGGACTCCGCATGTCATGGATGTCCACTCAGACTTATGGTCTCCTATACTCACATAATAACCTCTCCCATCTAAGTATGACCTGAACCATTTTAGGACTATCCCAGAAAGCCCCACCCAGTTTTCCAGCCTGTCAAGAAGTATGTTATGATCGACAGTGTCAAATGCAGCACTGAGGTCGAGTAGTACCAGCACTGATAATTTGCCTGAATCAGTATTTAAGCGAATATCGTTTATTATCTTTATGAGCGCTGTCTCTGTGCTGTGGTGCGGTCGGAAACCAGATTGAAAATTGTCAAAGTATCCATTCGAGCTTAAGAATTTGTTCAGCTGATTGAAGACAACTTTTTCAATGATCTTGCCTATGAAAGGAAGATTTGAGATCGGTCTATAGTTGCTTAATATGGTCTTATCCAGATTGCTCTTTTTCAGGAGGGGCTTGACAACTGCAGTTTTCAGGGAGTTTGGAAAACTCCCAGAGAGAAGTGAGGCATTTACCACTTCTAGAAGATCTGCTTCTAAACTGTTTAGCACAATTTTGAAGAAAGATGTGGGAAGTGTGTCAAGGGCGCATGTTGATGTTTTAAGGTGTTGTACGGTTTCTTCCAAAATTTTGCCATCAATTTCTTTGAAGTCAGACATAGTAACTACTTTCTCAGGTGGTCTGATCTGTCTGACCCCAGTGCAACTCAAGGATGTGCTGATCACCTTTCTAATATTATTGATTTTCTCAGAGAAGAAAGAAGCAAACTCACTGCACTTGCTGTTTGAGAGCATTTCACTAGGAATCTGGCTTGGGGGGTTTGTCAGTCTCTCTACAGTAGCAAAAAGAGTGCGTGTGTTGTTTAAATTGCTGTTTATAATATTTGAGAAGAAAGTCTGTCTAGCTTTGCCTAGTTCCATATTGAAAGCATGAAGGCTGTCTTTGTAGATGTTATAATGGACTACAAGTTTTGTCTTCCGCCACATGCGCTCTGCTTTTCTGCATTGTCTTTTCATATGTTGCACTGCTGTTGAGTTTCTCCAAGGTGCTTTTTGTCTGCCACTCTTCTTCCTGACTTTAACAGGAGCAATATCATCAATTATATTTTTAACTTTTGAGTTAAAAGAATCAAGGAGAAAATCAACAGAGTCAGCAGATATGCTTGGTGTTAAGGATATGGCCTTCATAAATAGTACACTAGTGTTCTCATTTAAGCATCTCTTCTTGACAGACACAGATCTAGCTTCAGTGGCAGGAGAGATCAATATATCAAAGAAAATACAGAAATGATCAGACAGTGCTACATCCTTAATAAAAATCGATGAAATGTTTAGACCCTTACTGATAAGTAAATCTAGAGTGTGTCCATGATTGTGTGTGGGTCCATGTACATGCTGAGTCAGATCAAAAGTTTTTAAAACAGTTTTGATTTCTTTTGCCATATTATTTTCTGCATTATCTATGTGAATGTTAAAATCTCCAGCAATGGCAAAACAGTCAAACTCTGAGGTAATTGTTGATAACAGTTCTGTAAAGTCCTCAGCAAAGGCTGGAGAGTATTTTGGAGGCCTGTAAATAATGATAAGTAAAATGCGAGGAGCACCTTTTAACACAGTACCCAGATATTCGAAAGACGGGTAATTCCCAAATGATATTTGCTTACATTGATAGATATCTTTAAAAAGAGCAGCTAGACCCCCACCTCTCTTAACAGCTCTGCAGACACTCATAAAAGTAAAGTTAGGAGGGGCTGTTTCATTGAGGATTGTTGCACTGCAGCTGTGTTCTAGCCAGGTTTCATTTAGAAACATAAAGTCCAGGTTGTTTGTGGTTATTAGTCCAGGTTGTTTGTGGTATATATCAGACCATTGTGGCCTCGAGCCTGTGTTTCCACTGTCGGGCCAGTGCGAGCCAGGGCTTTAAACGGGCCGTGCCGGGCTGATAGCCTCGGGCTAATAGCCTCAGGCCTGTGTTTCCACTGTCGGGCCAGTGCGAGCCAGGGCTTTAAACGGGCCGTGCCGGGCTAATAGCCTCGGGCCTGTGTTTCCACTGTCGGGCCAGTGCGAGCCAGGGCTTTAAACGGGCCGTGCCGGGCTAATAGCCTCGGGCTAATAGCACCAGGCCTGCGTTTCCACTGTCGGGCCAGAAGCTCCACAGCGCTTCACTAAAACACGCCCGTAACACGCCTCTCTGGAACAACGTCACACTAACCCATCATTTCACCAACAAATGGAAGTTTTATCAGAAAACTAATCAGAAATCACTGGAAACAGCGTTGAAAACAAACATGATAAAAGCGGCCGTTTGCTGGCATTTGTGATAAGTGATACATTGATCATAATGAATTAATTTATGTCAAAATTGCACATTAGTCACTCAGAAATAAATTACCGTTAGGTCTATTTCACAAAAGAAAGAGGACACACTTACTTCTTCAGTCGCGTCTGTTTCTGTTTATTTGGCAGTTACAGGACATATTTACATCACATTTAGAAAGAATGATAATTTCTACAAATATATGCCATACGACCCGAGCTTTAGCACTCTCTCGACTCCCATACAGATATTTTCAGTCAGAGAAACAGAGGAAGCTCCCGAAAAAAAAGTTGCTTTATTTTATGATAGTCCGGTATAAAGAGACGAGACGTAGGCTACTGACAGATCAAATAAAAACATGACTGTGATAGCCTTTATGATTGGTCTGATTCCTTCAAGCGTTCACTATGTTTTTTTACTATGCGTATCTTCAAGCGTTTACTATGTTTACTATGGTAATGGTTAGCGCGCATAGTCTTTTGCATCACAAACAGAAGGCATTCAAACATGAATGCGAGTTAAATTATTTTAAAAGTCTTTAATGCTGACAGAATCATCCGGCGCTGCCGTCTCCCGACTCAGGTGAACTCCGCCTCTGTTCGTAACCACTCCTCTAGCCCGAGCTGGCCCGCTTTGGCCCAAGGTATTCGACGGGCCAGAAATCCTGGCCGTTGGCCCCGAGTAAGCCCCGATCAAGCCCCGGAAGTGACAGTGGAAACGCGAATGGCCCTGGCACGCACTAGCACGGCCCGGCCCGGCCCTGACCCGACAGTGGAAACGCGGCTTGATGTTAGCAGTCTTCCTTGTAGAGTGCCCTCTGGTGGACAAACTATGCAGCGCCAACACTCATAACATGGTTGCAGAGTGTTTCGTCCGCTTTTGTAATTTTTTTTTAAATATTCATTTATCGGCCATTATAAATGCTGATACCGATAGTTTGGAAAATGCCTAATATCGGCCGATAATATCGGCCCACAGATATATATCGGTCGGGCTCTACTTTAGGGCATTCATCATAGTTGGTGCTGTGAGATATTGTGAGATTACTACACTTTGCATGATTAAACAAAATCATGAGGCACCCAAAAGGCAAACATATTTGTAAAAAACAAATGTCAACAACTTGACAGTAGTTTGATTTAGAACAGGGGTCACCAACTGGTGGACTCCGGTCCGAATCCGGACCGCAAAATGCGTCCATACGGACCGCGAAGCCTTTTGACATAATGAAATAAATAAATGCCGCTATTTTCTAATAAAAACACATTTATATCAGGCACATCAAAGTCTGCTCAGTAGAGCCATTTGGGTCCAACAGCGCAACGGGTTGCTATGGTTTCTACTACAGTTACTATGCTCACTGTTGCTACGTTCAGACGCACAGTCATGCGTGCAATGAAGAGAGCAGAGAGGGCGCAGACAGATGAAACTTTCAGCGAGTGAAAAACGCAGAGAGATAAAACTTTCAGTGAGTGAAAAACAATGGCATTTTCAAAAATTTGTAAAGTTGACGCTGAAAACCGAGTTTTCCGAGATAATTGGTGGAAAAATACGCATTTATTCTTCCTGCATCGAGCTGTAACGGTTACAAGGCCCGTGTGTCTCATTTGCTCCGAGTCTGTCGCGGTTGTCCAAAGTGGAAACATTAAATGTCATTACGAAGCTAAACATAGACACTTTGAAGAAACTTATCCTCAGCAGTCCGAGGTAAGGGCGCAGAAAATAAATGAGCTCAAAGCCCAGTATGAGCGATCTACACGGGTCGTCCTCTCTCACTCATTCGCCGCCCAACATCGAGCATATGAGTGTTCACTGAGAATACAGTGAATTTTAGACAATTTTATTTAAATTTCATAAGAGGTTATTTACATTTTTATGGACTGTACAAAATAAGAGATAAAGGGTTTATTGCACTATTTTTTGCATACTGAATGATGATGCTGATTATCTTTACCAATGCAACTTGAAGCACAGAAGAGAGCAGTGTTCAACATTAGATTCATTTAGTTAAGTAGAGACAATACAAGGAGGTTTGCGTTGATTGTGATTGTTAATCTCAGTTCAGCCGAAAAAAACACTTTAGTTTTCCTTATAAGTTGTTAATGTTGAAATTAATGCATGTTTAGTGCAAATTTAGAGATGAAGGCATTTTGCACAGTTTCCTTTATCATATTTTTGTCAGACAGTGTTACTGGTTGAATTCAGATATTTTGTACCAAATCAACTTAAAGGACATAACAGAACATCATTCAAATTAGATCAGTTTTGTGAAGGATTACTTATGGTTGCTTATACATATGAAAATACATGTTTATCCATAACATTATATTTTGTTCAATAATAAAAAAAAAAAGTTATCTACACTCATTTCTTTAGTCTGGTAAAACCCATCAATTCATATTTTTAGGTATATAATTGTCCGGACCTCGGCTGGTGAGGAGGGTTCATTTACTGGACCTCAAGCAATTTTAGTTGAAGACCCCTGATTTAGAATATCCAAAAAATAAAAGTTAAGATAAATAAATAAATTGAACCGAAAAAGGAATAAAAATGAATCACAACATAAGGGCTATAGTTCGGCTGCAAGGCACTTATCTCGTTGAAAAAATGGCTACTGTAATAGCTCTTTTCAGAGAGTACTGAGGGATGAAGCAGGAGATTTAAGTTCATTTATAAAGTGAGGAAGGGTGGGTGGTTAAAAATCCCACATTTATGGGAGAGAGAAAGAAGGACTTTTATTTTGCCCTGGTGTGTGACGTCATAAGGCTGCGCCTCACTGCAGAGTGAAGAAAGGATGGTGTTTTTACTTGTTTACAGTGTTTTAGTCGAGACAAAGCGTTCTCTGTGTGTCATAGTTTTCAGAAACGGTGTAAAATGCATCACTAGATGTAACACTGCAGTGCTGTATCTAAGGCTAATGCTCGTATTATTGTGTGAGTAAAGCTCCCCGCACATGTTGAGCGCGTCTCAGCTTACGGTAAACAATATAACAGTCATGGAGAAACTGAACCTGTTCCATAAAGGGATTTAACTCCTCCAACACCTGATTTTAAGTTCACGCAGTCCCACTAGTTTGCTCCAGGTGTATCTAGTCTGGATAATCGCGTGCATGGGTTGTTAAAGCAGCCCTAGAGGTCGATCGTGTTTATATATGTTTATATGTATATGTTTCAGCGTGTGTTCATATATGTTTATATGTGTTTGTGCTGTTTATGCGTTTGAGATACGGTGTTTTCCTCAGTGCAAAACTCGCAGTTCACAGTAGAGCTGCACAATTAATCGTTAAAAGATCGCGATCTCGATTCAACCCCCACGCGATCTTATACCCAAAAATGTTGATAGTGTTTCTTGCTAAGAATCTTTAATAGGTCTAGCCTGGCGTAATACCTTTGAATGATGTCAATGTTTAATTGTCATTTTTTATTTATTTAAATATTACATTCTTTTTGTTTACTGCATTTATTTAAATTTGACTGAAGCAAGCGTCTTATTTTGTTTCTATCTTGTTTGGTAACCTAATGTTCAGGATTTGTAGATCTTTAAAATAATAAAGCTTTTCAGAATCGTGAGAGAATCGTGATCTTGATTCCAAGCAAAAAAATCGCGATTCTCATTTTAGCCAGAATCGTGCAGCTCTAGTTCACAGGTGTATTCTCCATCTGTAAATCTCTGAAACAGCAGCGCAATCATTCTGACTAAAATATACATCTTGCTTGGAGAATTAATATTAATATAATTACAATTATTTTATAACACCAGAAATATCTTTTAACTATAATAACTTATATTAAGGATGTTGGATAATTTGCGGCGAAGCTCATTGCACTCATATATTTTATAGTTTGTAAAATAAAAAAATTCAAACATTTGAACAGAAGTCAGTCAGGGAAGAACTTTTTCAAGAAACCAAATATAATAAACATACAAAATATAGTTTTATTTAATCTATTTAATAAAGATGAGTTATATTTATTTAGAATGGTGGAGAAAGCACTAATACGCAGTTTTAAATGATTGGCTAGGTTTAGTTTATACAGTACGCCATGGAGAGGAGAACACCAAATCAAGAGCTAACTATACATTCTGAAGAGATATGGGCAACTCTGAAATCAAAGAATATTCCATAAAAATACATATTTCATAACTTTTTTATATATAACCCTCCCTCCATTTTTTCCCTCCATATTTGATATTTAAATTAGGGATGCACCGATCCACATTTTTTCACTTCCGATCCGATCCCGATACCTGAATTTGGGTATCAGCCGATACCGATACTATTCCGATACCAGAGCTGTGTTTGCTTTAATATTATTATTATCATTATTTTTGATTTTATATGATGCTGAAATAAACTCCTCTCAATAGGCAAGTATGATATGTACGCATGTATGCATGTATGTCCCAAAAGGCAACTTGAGGTGAGTATAAGGTCAGAAAAGGAAGTCAGAAAAACAGGAAATCCTGTTAACAGGAAAATACCATTCTGAAAACAAATATGCAACTTCAATGTTTCAAATTGATTGTCATGTCAATATTTATTACTTACATTCCAAAGAGTCTTGAAATATTAGAAAGTGCAACTGTAAACAGGGGTGGTAGTGGCGCAATGGATAAGACACATGCCTTTGGTGTGAGAGACCCGGGTTCGAATCCACTGTGAGACACCAATGTGTCCCTGAGCAAGACGCTTAACCCCTAGTTGCTCCAGAGGCGTGCGACCTCTGACATATATAGCAATTGTAAGTCGCTTTGGATAGAAGCGTCAGCTAAATGAATAAATGTAAAATGTAAATGTAAATGTACACACACACACACACACACACACACCAGTAAAACAGTGTGCATCTGAACAGCACAAATCATGTACACTGGCTCTTGTAGCATCAACAAATCAAGGTTTGACACACACACACACACACATACACAATCACTATCACTATCAATAAAACAGTGTGCATCTGAACAGCACAAATCAAGTACAGTAGGAGGTTTGGCACCGAAGATGACCTGGATTAAGCGTGACTATTCTTCAAAAGAAAACAAAAAGTAAATGTATAAAAAGTTAACACTGAGGGAGTGATGTAGTGTTCAATAAATCTCACTTAAACATTGGCAGGTTCTTTTTGAGGAATATGAGCATTTCTGCTCTCTCTGCTGTCAGACGATTCCTCTTTTCATCCACGATATTGGATGCTGTGCTAAACAGTCTTTCGCTTTCCACACTGGTTGAAGGGGCACTCAGGAACTTCACCGCAACAGCAGCAAGGAGAGGAAAGCGAGCATGGTTGTTTGCCCAGTACTGGAAAGGACTGTCTTTCTCGGCCATCGTTGGTTCTTTCAAATACATTTGCATTTGGATAACCACTGCCTGGGTACCTCCAGCAGGTTCATCATGCTCCTCCAGAATTCTGTTGTACAGACTGCTGAAGCTGCTCTTACTTGTGCTTGGAGGAGAACCAGTACTTGGACCAGCTTCCATGCGAGCAAACTTTTCTGCTGGCTCTGCCTCCGTTGCCCCTGCTTCATCAGCTGATGCCCTGAGCAGTGCTTGCTCAATCTTCTCAAGCTCTTGTGTCAGGAGAGCCTTCACCCTCCTGGCAGTTTCTTCACCCATAAAGAATCTGATGGACACAAAAATTAAAAAGGTTGAGTACAACTTATTTGTTGCTGCTGCAAGAACCCAGCCTGCATGTATGTACACAGACAGACAGACAGACAGACACACACACAGACAGACAGGCAGACAGGCAGACAGACAGGCAGACACACAGACAGACAACTCCCCCTTATCCAATTCATTGTAGGACACATTAACAATCAATCAACATGTAGTTGTGGTTTAGCAGGATTGAACTTTTTCAGTTTTAAAACTTAGCCAACATTAATAAATAGGGCATTAATAAAAAGATGACTCACCTATCCTTGTATCGAGCGTCCACTAAAGTGGCAACAGCGTAGAGGGGTTCACTTTCGATGCTGCTGAATCGCCTGCTGACAGCTTGGAGGAGCGTGCTTTTCATTGTTTTGATGCCGCTGTCAGTACTGTTCTCCTCGGCGAGCAGGCGTGTTAAAACGGTGACGGCTGGGATTACGTCGGCTGCAGTGGAGGTCGCTGAGCTGATTTTCTTGGTTAACTCCTCGAAGGGCTCCAGCACCGTTACTGTTTTTTCCAGCAAACCCCACTCGTTGGCTGACAGTGTTGCCGGCAAGTTGTGGTCAGCAGCATATGCACAGAGAGGTCGCTTCTCTTTCAGAAGGCTCTTGATCATATAAAAGGAGCTGTTCCATCTTGTTTGAACATCTTGAACAAGACGAGTTGGTGGGGTCGTGGTTTCCGCACCTTGCATTTCATGCTGCAGGTCTTCCAAGCGTGACTGTGCGAGCTGTGAATGCTTAAAATGTGCTACGATCTTCCTGCTGTTTGCTAATGCATCACTAACGCTGCGTTGTGACATTAGTCCCTCCTGCACAACGAGCTGCAGCGAGTGAGCAAAATAGCCCAAACTAGGAACTGCCAAGTCTTCCATCGCAGCCTTCATATTACGTGCATTGTCCCGTAGAACGGCGTGCACTTTTTCCAGAGGGATCTCCCAGTGATTTAACATCTCTGTAATAGAGGCTGCAATTGTAGCTCGGTTGTGTGAACCCCTGCACTTTTTTACCTGAAGCACCGCACTACAGAGGCCATGTGTATCTGAGTCAACCCAGTGCACTGTGAGGCTTATCAGCGACATTGGGCAGACATCTGAAGTCCAAATATCTGAAGTAAAGCTCAGGGCTGTAACTCCTTTTAACTTATCAGCTAACTTGGTTGACACTCGGCTGTATAGTTCAGGTAACGCAGTCTCTGATAAATATCTCCGGGATGGTAAACTATACCGTGGCTGCAAGTGTTCAATCAGGCTGCGAAATCCAGCGTTTTCCACCACTGAAAATGGTTGGTCATCGAGTACGATAAAGTTGAGCAACTTCTCGGTAATCGCTTTAGCCTTTACGTTGTCTGCCTGGAGTTTACCTTGCTTCTGGAAGGACTCCAGAAGTGATTCCTGACGGCTCCCGTTGTCTTTCTGCCCCCTGGCTAAAAAATCCTCGTGTTCTTTAACGTGGTGCTTTTTTAAGTGTTTTATTGCATTAGTTGTGTTGTATGACGCGAGGGAGCTTCCGCCTCTCTGAATAATTGCTTTGCATTAGTTGCATTTTGCTGTCTTGCTCTGCGGTGTTTCTAATGTGAAATATTTCCACACAGCGGACATTTTGGTTAGCCACCACAATGCTGCTTAATGCTATCCTGCTAGCTCGCTGCAAACTGCGGAATGGATTTCCTGAGTGGTGGCGTGTCTCATAACTCTGTGTCTCATTGAGCTGCGCCTCCGTTCAGGAAATCCATTCCGCAGTTTGCAGCCAGCTAACAGACTCGCCGGCGGGAATCACTTTTGGAGTCATTTCAGCAGACAACGTTAAAGCGCAGACATGGCTCATGGATATCGGATATCTCCGCAGGTTGGATCGGGAAAATCCGATACGTGAATTACGCTGGTATCGGTCCCGATACCGATACTGGATCGGATCGGCCCCATCCCTAATTTAAATAATATTTCTTGAATAACTTATTAGTAATTATGTGTCATTATAAGAGTTTGATATAATTATGTGAATGTTTAATTTTTATTAATATTTATTTTTATATATATATTGTCTTTTTTAAAAACTTTTTTCACATGTAAAAGTGTCTAACTATGTACTTATTGGTTATTGTTCTTCTAATTATGTGTTGTTTATGTGTCGGTGGGTATTATCACCAAAGGAAAAAAGTAGAAGGAAAAATAAGGAATAATTATTGGGGGGAAATATTATGTCTTTAAAGGAACTATCCAACTGCATAATTATGTTAAATGTGTTTGAATTGAAAGACATAATAAAGTACATTATATGCTGAAATATTTGCTGTTGGACATTAGACGTGCCTTATTTATAATTTTAAACCTACAGGTAAGTGTATTTTATGATGTGAATAACTGTAAAGGCACTGTTGTAATGGGGTTATCAAGTGTAGGCTAATATAGCCAAATACTAAGCTCAGATTCACCTTACCAGTGCTTTTGTAATTATTTATTTTAATTGTTTGATTTTAAACCCTCTGTGACTGTGTTTGTAGTGTCCGCACACACAGAGACGCTCCTGGGCTGAGGGTGTAGAGATGGCGTGTGTTAAAGAGGAGAGGGAGGAGGTGGAGATTGGAGACACTGGGTCCCAGTGTTAAAGCAATGTGACTCAAACACACGCAAACCTGACCCAAATGACCCAAGTGTCGCAGTCGTTGCCATCTATCTGCATTAGTTTATATCCCGCTGGTCCCTTCCATGCGGTCATTAGCCGGAGAAGTTGCGTATTTAAGGTGAGACCCGGCGGGCAAAAACATCAGGTTTTTCACTGGTCAATTTTGAGATTTTGTGATATTTGTCTTCAATAACATGTCCTCTTTCAGACTTGTGCTAAAAAAGAAGTCAGAAATACACATTTAGGTCTTTATTTTACTACACTGTGTCTGTTTGAGTGTGCAGATTTCTCAAATTCATCAAAAGTTGGCGTTGTAAATCCTCCCGCTGCTCCGCGATCGCTGTCTGGTGCACCGTCATCACACACACCGCTGGAAAGCTCTCTCTCTCCTGTACAACACTGTCCGATCCAAATATGGTCATTTCCTGTTTATCAGCAAGCACAATCTCATTGGCTGATGCCAATTTCTGCCAAAGTGATTCGTTCAGAATCGTCACATGACGCGCTCTGACATTTCCACGCCGGTAGTTGAAAATGCTGAAAGATATGCGTGTTAAATTCTCTCAGAGAACAGTTGTCATCAGCAAGAAGACACAAGGCATTACCAGCGAGGACAGCAGATGATGAAATGCCATCAAACAGAGTGTCGATGCGTAAGCTGTCGTCCGGAAAACAGGAGTGTTCAGCGGAGGTGATCAGAGCAGTGGCTGATGGGTCATGCAGCGCGTTTGAAGGATCGGTGGGTTAATTTGTCCTGATTGTTCTGTAGTAGTTCAGTACTAGACTGCAGTCTCTGAAGAAGATAGGTACAAGTGTCTACACATCTGCGCGTCTTCAAGACGTGTCCAGGAACGGTGTGGCGTTTGATGTGAATGTGGGAATGGTGCTGTTAGCTCATGAGTTAGGCTTGGGATATGCAGCGCTCAAACAAATCAGCAAGTGTTGGGGATTCCTGGCCTTCGTGTTAAAGCATATCTCTCCGTGCGCATGTGCGAGCGTTAGCGGAGCGAGTGTGACCGGTCTTTGTTGGAACTCTGCGTTGTGTTGATATTGAGTGAGACCGGGCAGCAGAAATTTCACAGGCCGGGTTTTATTCTGCATGAATAAAAATAAAAGATTACAAGCTCGAGTCTGTGGCCTTCTTTCACAGTTCAGCCTCTCTTCAGTCGCATTTACCGCGAACTGAAACACAATTTACTCATTTTGACATATTTCAGTTTCTCAAATAAACAACTCAATATTGTTTAACATATTTCATAAAAAAATAAAGCATTTGACATAAATTAAAAACAATATAAACAGAAACATGAAAGTGAACATACCTGCATGAATAAAAGTAAAAGATTACAAGCTCGAGTCTGTGGCCTTCTCTCAATCCAGCCTGTCAGTGAAAGGCATTATTTTAGGCAATTGAGAGTGAGGAGTTGTGGTCATGGTATAGAGCCCCTCCCCTCGATATCACGGATCCTCACCCTCTCCGCCATGTTGGCAGGATTCCGGCGGCAAAACATGATTATTTACGTGTGTTGTTAACTCGGTAGTAGAGGAGGTTCTCGCAATTCCGCACTGTTTTACCTTGCCTGGAAGTAAAAACTGCTCCAGTGTTTGTCACAAGAAGCCAAGCGCCGACATTAGGCATTTCTCAATAGCAATTACGCAAAGTTCGGACTTCAATGCCAAGTCCAGCTCAGGAGAATGACTCCCGAGGACGCGAGTCCAGTTATTCTGCTAATGGTACAGCGCGCGTCACTCAGCTCGCTCTGCTACTCCGGTTATCTCTGTATGTACATTTTAGGCAACAATAAAACGAAATATGTTATAAAACACCACACTAACTCTTTTCGTTTTCATTTAAAGAAATCTTAAACATTACACAAATGTGGTTCAGGCAACGCGTATTTATTATATTCACTAAATGTAACGTTAACACTAAATGTATATTTATAACAAAACATTTTTTTTTAATTGTTAAATTTAAATTGTTCTTTTCGTTTAAATTTTAAAAATATTAAACTTATTAATATGGTTCAGGCAATGTGTGCATTTATACTCTGATCATCTTCACTCTAATAAAATAAAATAAATACTCTTTTTGTTAAATTTCAGTTTTATCAATAATAGCCATTATAAAAGTTGCCTATAAGTAAAAAGTACAAGAAGCTATACAATAAGAAATAAAGCAAACAATTCAGTCAAGTGGGTCAGTGACATGCCGCACTGATTTGCACTTACAGGAGCAATAAATATTATATATTTATATAAAATAGGTTTAAAATTATATATATGCTTTAATCTCACATCATTTGTCCTCCTCACTGTTCATAATTAAGTGAAAAATTCAAAAATAGGTAACTTTTAGACTATTAATGTGATCAAATGTCATACGGTCAAACGGAATTCACTTAAAGTTATTTAAGACAATTGCATTTAAAATGTTTAAAAATGATCAAATTTTTCATTTGGCATATTTTTTCAAGTCTTAAGATAAGCATATTAAAGTATCAGTGACATAGACCTTTAAGAAATGTTATTAGTATCTAAAACAAATTGTTCCGCAAAGACACATTTTCCCTATGTCATACGGTAAAACAAAGTTTGGAAGCCATTTTGGAACTGAATATTAATGACTTAAGTCATGTGACATGTGATGACATCACTCAGAGGACCCCTGAAGACCAGCCAAGTTGAAAGTAAGTTTAAGATTTTGCTCCTAAATTTCAGGTAATTTCACCTTTTCCAAGTGTGTTACCATGCGTCACAGATTTGGGTGTCATATGGTCAAATGTCAAAAAAGGGTTTAAGGCATCAGTAATGAGGGTGTGTGGATTATCTCTCATCAGCATTACTAGTGCGTTTTTGAAATGTGCAGCAACTGCTTGATTTATTATACAGGCGGTCTTGGTTCTTGCACAATTGTACTCTTGTGCAGTTGCAGAATCTTTGAAACACTCTTTCATGAGTGGCCCAAGATGATCTGTGACAGCCAGTGGTATGTTATGGTTTGCAAGCATCAGTTACTAGTAACATCTGCTATTCCCTGGTGACAGCAAGCATTTTCTGTCTTACACACAGAGCACCAATAATGTGCACTTAGTGTCCCCTTTGTTATGAAGGGCCATTTTTCTGACCATGCATTTTTAAAGGAGCATCGATAGGACGCAGCTCCGCTCTGGGCTTTAATCTTGTGGCCTGGTCTCTCTTCTTTCTCTGAGGGCTCAACTGTCCCCTGCTCTAAAGTCTCAGATAGACTTTCATGTTCCTCCTGTGTCTTTTCCTGCTGCTTCTCAGGGTCACAGGACTTCTTGGAGGGCTGATAAGCTGCCCACATTGATACAAGCGTTCTTCTCTTGCCTGTCCCTGACACTTTAGATAACATCCTATAACAGAAAACTCTAATGTATCCATACTGACACCACCACCAGTCAAATATCTGGACATGATTGATGAGCTGTGATTGATATAAATAAAATCATTTAAATATGGGATGTCGTTGACTTGACATTCTGTTCTTAGAAAACAATAATTAACATTAACTACTAGGCATGTCCAGATATTTGTCATCTGGAAGTTTTTTTAATGATAAAATTATGTAAAATAACTGCTCAGTGCTGCAAAACAAACAACTCTGCTAATGCTAACTTAATTCTATATGAACTATACAGCATAGGCCTATTAGCTACTAGCCTAAACTGGACGGAGACACGGAGCGCCCTGTAACTCACTGACCTGTCTGCGTTCACAATTCACACGGTGCAGATGGGAGGGAGAACGGCTCAATACACAGTTTATGGGAATAAATTGTGTATTTCCCTCACAATTGTCACAAAAACTGACTACACTGTCTGTCTGGTCTCTCTGCGCGTTGCTGTGCGCGATCATGCGGCGCGATCACTGCTGCACGAGTCTGCGTGAGAATATGGGGCTGTGGCGTGAGAGCGTGAGAAGTGGGTCAGTTGCGTGAGTCTCGCGCTGAATGCCTGAGAGTTGGCAGCCTTGCAGCTAAGCTGTAGCATTTTGTGCAATATCATGTGGCGTTCCAGTGGGCGTAGCTCTCAGAGTAGCTCGAGAACTAGTTGCGCTCTGTCTCAATTGATCCACTTTTATGTCCTGAAACAACCGTTTTTTGGGGTCGACAGCTTATAAAAATGTATTTCTGGGTTATTTAGCTTGTTTGCTGTACAACTCGTCACATAGCAGCTTTTAGACATTGTTTTTTTGTTGTTGTTATAAGTCATAAATGACAAGGAGGCAGCCTCTCGCAATGCAAAGTCAATGGAGACCGTTGGATTGCCCCCCCCCCCCCACCGGTGTGGGCGTGGCCTAAATATGCTCTGTCTCTATAGAGACAGAGCGACACGCGTCATAATCTGAATACCACGCCCACCGGGAGGAAAACAATCCAACCGTCTCCATTGCAGCTAAGCTGTAGCATTATTTGCAATGTCTCCATTGCCTTTGTATCGACACTGTTCACTAATCTAGAACATGTTTTACGTAAAAAATACTTTTGTTGAGAACGATATTTAGATTTTACTATGTTAAAAAGGTTATTTTATAAGGGAAGGCAGATAAGGTAATGTCCGTTGATCTCTTCATTAAGTTATGGGGACCAGTACCGTAAGCTCGTTACGGAAAAGTACACGTTATCATCTAGGTCTGGGGAAAACATTGTCAGGGTAGGTCAGGAGACTTACATCATTTTCAAACATCTTGGATGGCATTAAGGGCATCTTGGAGTAAACAGGGCTCGAATTTCGGCACGGGATTGCGCATAACTTTAATAATTCCCGCAGGTCTCCCACTTATAATGCGGCTAATTCCCACAAACATTGATTCACTTTAGCATGTAGGTTGTGTTGGTAAATTAATCCACACAAATTATAAAATCAAATCAGTCATTTTAAAACTGTCTGCGAGACGCAATTTCACAAACAGCGTGAGTGATTCAGCGGTGCTAGGTCTTCTATCTCTCGTCTCTCAAAATGGCACAAGGCAATCATTAAGCGCTGCAGGGGGCGATAATACACACTCGCGTTTCGGGAGTCGGGATAGACGGAATTGTCACTTGCATAATCGGGCCAGCATTGCATCATGAGTAACTAAAGTTTACCATTTGCACGTCTTTTTAAAGGGATACTCCAGTATATATACTCCAGACTCTGTCATCATATACTCGCCCTCATGTTGTTTCAAACCTGTATGAATTTCTTTCTTCTGCTGAACAGAAAGGAAGATATTTAGAAGAATTTCAGTAACCAGACAGTTTCTGGTCTCATTGACTTCCATAGTATATATTTTTTCCTACTATTATTAATTCATTGACAGCTGTCATTAATTTGGTTGTGTAGCAGGGTGACTGAATCCACTAATGAGGATCTCATTCACCTGTGCTTATTTTAAGCTTATTTGATATAATGGATGACGCCTCACAGTGTCAGTTTCTCAGTCCTCTTACTCTCGCCCTGCAACGCTAGTTGTCAAAACATAGCTTTCATTTTAAGGAATCAGGATTAATAGCCTATGTATTTAATTTAGTCAGGGTTAAAATACTACCCCGTGTTATTTTACATTTGATTACTTTATTCAGTCTCTGTAGTATTTCTGAATACTAGTGTTAGACCTAAGCAAAAACTTCTTTATTTCTCTTTATTGGTATCTTTATTCTATTGTATTTATTTGTGCTACTTTTTTCAATTTAATTCAAAGATTGAAATCAAGCTTCCTTGTGTTGTGTAAATCCTAAAGAACAAAATTACCCCATTGTAAAAATGCAATGAGTGAGCATACATTTAGGCGAGATCAATTTAATAAAAATAAAACAATCTAAAGTCCCCCTCAAATTAGGGGGAATCACCTAAGGGGGGATTGGTAAAGTATTGGGAAATTTTCTTTTTGAGGTGAACAAATCCTTTAACGTTTACAACATTAGAAGAAAACATGTTGCTACATTGCTACGCTAGTTTACTCAAATGGTTTTCTTAAAATAATTTGAGTATTGAATTGTCAAAGTTTCAACTAGCCCACCTGTGACAGACATCTCTCCTGCTCACATCACTAGCTGGAATAGGTAGATCCACAAACGCACATCTTCCTTGTTGCATGCGCAAATTATGATACACTAATACAAAAGAAAACATTTGTATTCACAGAAATGTCTCTATTTGTACAAACTGCTACGCATTCATTCAATTCTGAATTTTACTCACGCAAGTCACCATTCATTGACATCTTTTCTGAGTCGATCTCATTTCATCCGTTTGGATTTTGATTTTTCCGCAGTTTTTAAGCATTCCACAACACACACACAAACACCTACAACAAGCGCTAACGTTGTCTGTGGCTACAAGAGGTAAGTGTTTCTCTGTTATTATGATAGACTTGTCGATGTGCTCTGATACCGAAGTGGTTTTGTGTGTTTTCTACATATTAAGTTATTGTCCCCATAACGTATTAGTCCACGCAGATAATTGTTAAACGTTCTGCCAACGTTGTTAGCTGGAAACTAGCTGGCTAGCTCGCTTCTGGTCACTAAATAGATGCATTACCGGCGTTTGTACATTGTTGTCCTGATATCTGAACTATTTATTTATTTGTCAGATTGAAATGTTCTGTCCGTTTTGTGCTGTGCAACTGGGGGATGCTCCCGAGCTTTGCCCGTCGTGTGATCAGAACGTGGGGTTCCTTACGGAGCGTCAGCCTACAGGTAACATCCCCTTACTGGGCTCCTATTTATCAACTTATCAACCCCCATTAAAGCATATTAGTTATTATAATTAATCTGTGTGTGTCCATAACTTCAGGTGAACCCTCAGAGGATGACCTAATACGTGCCTACTTCAGAAAGGACCACTCCAACGAGGTTATTAGAGATTTTTTGGAGTCAAAGCATGGGATTGTAATGAGCCTGAAACCTCTAAAAAGAATCTGAAACGGCTAAACCTAAGTCGGAGAGCACATTACACTCCACTGGAGACTGTGAATGCTGCCATCACTACTGAACTGAATGGCTCAGGACAGCTGTTGGGCTACAGGGCTATGTGGCAGACCCTGCGACAGAAGCATTCACTGACAGTAAAACGAGACAATGTCATGCAAGCCCTCAGATTATTAAATCCAACAGGAGCATCTCTCCGTCATAGGCGCAGATTTGTTAGGCGATCCTATTGCGCCGCAGGACCCAATCAGGTGTGGCACGTGGATGGCTATGACAAGCTCAAGCCCTTCAGTGGAGTGTAATGTGCTCTCCGACTTTGCCCTCTGTGACAGTGCCTACCAGGAGCTGACGAGTAAGAAGAGGAGGAGGAGGACGAGGTAACAAGCATACTGTTTATAGAAGCCTTCACCTATTACAGAATGCAAGACTAACTTCTTTCAGCACAAACGGCACTGCAGAGTCTCCACGTGTACATTTAAGTTCTGAATTAAGTCAATGAGCCCTTTTCAACACAGAGACCAATCAATTCAGCCAAAAACCATCCAGCAATGGAGATGACTTTAAGTTGATTAGTCATTATCAAATGAAGTTACTTTAAAGTATGCTGAATACAAGTAAACTGGTTAAAAGGTGTGACGGCCCGAGAGCTCTTGGTGTTGGACCTCGGTACTGTGTGCCGTCTGTGTGTTGCTCACTGCAGACAATTAAGGAGATTGGGAGCTCCTGGCCCGTAGCCCATCCTATTTAGGCCTGCCCACCCAGACGTCTGCCACGCTATTCATCATCATCATATTCTTTATTCAGGACATACATAAAAATGGTCCATAGCACTAAACAAACACATAAAAAAAAAACTGGTTTCTCGTAGGACCGTTCGGAGTGGGAACTACATCTGGTTCACGGAAGCTAATATTTTGGTTAGCAAAATCTGCATATCAAGGAGATTTGTGCTAATATAAAAATATGTACCAGCTTATTGATTGCTTCTATAGCTATGTTATTCAAATAGACTTCATGTGACGAATATTTTTTACATACTTTGTAGATTTCTGTTTGTAGCGAATTCGCGTCATTCGTCCATAACGGCTGGATTCGGCTAAAATTGGCTACCTATAATAATGCTGTATTTAGATGGCTTTCAGCACTTTCAGCACTCACATGCATTTTATTTACTGTGTGTTACTTATGCACTGGAGAAACAAGGAAAGAGTTAAACAGAGTGTAACAGAGTATAACATGGAATGTATAAAATCTACTGTCAAATGTTAGGGAGTAGGAGAGTTTTTTGTTTCTTGCTGTTGTCAAAATTAATTATTTTGTCAATTAAAGTTTAGAAGTTCTAACAACTTTGTGACATGAATAAAATCTACATATCTGAGATGGGAAAATGTGTTTTATTAATTTTACCATTTTGTAAAAAAATGTACCATAAATCCCTGTTGTCGCTAATTTGCATCATACTATAGAAAAATTAACAATCTCAACTTAATTTTGCATCAGCTTGGAGGCAGAAACACACATAATACTTTTTTTAATATAATTGTAAATAAATTCAGGCGTCAAGGTGTAAGGAAGCGCTGCGGGACCTGGGGCAATGCGCTCGGGCAAACCGGGTCAGCACGGTGGCTCTGACTGCTGACCAGGGGGCAACAGTGAGGTCAACTCTTCAGTGCCTTATATGCAGAGGTTAGTCAGCTGTAAATTATCTACAAACAAGTCATATTCTGCAGTAAAATCAAGTCATTGCATTACTCTCTTCAAAGTCGCCTGTCACATTAAAGGGTTCAACACTATAAACGGACACTGCGCTGCCAAACTTTGTTCAAAGATTTATTTTAGATTCTACTACAGAACCCAGGGTTTCAGGAGAAAACAAATATGCACTGCTTAATTACAGGCAAATGTGCCAAAACATGTTATGTTTAATGTAATCCTGCAGCCATAAAACAATGGCATATTGTATTTTAATAACTGTATCAATATAAGTGTGAAGATGTAACCAGCAGATATAAAATATGGATGTTACTGTCATACAATATAGAACAAGAGGCTTATGACCCCAGAGATATATAGGGGATACAAGGGAATGTTTAGACGGATATCATTACTATGACTACCATTTTTATTAAGAGTTAATTATTGCAGTCAATGGGAATGCATAACTATTAACACACTGTAACACTAACATGTGAAATGACACAGATGAAAATAGCTTGAGACAAGCGTTGAAATAGTAGTTAAAAGTATTGTGAGTCCTGCAGCTGTGATGGAGAACCCACGCTGGGTTAGGGTCTGTGTGGAGCGGTGGACAACCAACTCGCTGACTGGCCAAAATACAGGGATGACCGTTTTCAGGAACTTACAGGGATGGGGAGGTTGTGACTGTTCTGACAACCTGGTCTCACAGGATTCCGTGAAATGTCCACGGGCCCTTAACTCAAAATCCGTGGAGCCATCACGGAATCGCCCCAAATTCCGTGATGCGGCCACGGATATTACTCCAATGCAAGTCAATGACATTGACCTTCCGTGGTCCACACACGGATACCCGTTTCAATGACGGAGTACAGATCTCACTCAATCGACGTGCTTTCTCATTTGGAAACGCAACATTTGAAGTATTTGTGAACTTTTCCAACATCAAATGCCATAATGACGTTAACCTCTCTGTTATTGTAGCTATTGCATTGTCCTGTCATCATAAAATTTCGGTTTGTTTCAGTTAGCCTAACCAAAGTCCCGTGATGGCACCACGGACCTCAACAACCTGACCTCACTCACTGGATGGTGTGATGTTGCTCACTTGTTTAGACACTTGAAAGCTTTATGTCGACTGTGTTGCAATTTTGTCTTGTCCTGTCATCATAAAATCCAGTTTGATGGCGTTTTACACCTATTGCTCGCTTGGCTATATAGTCAGATCTAAAATCTGTGATAGGAGCACGGATTGAGTCTGTGGTGAGACCACGGATAACTCCAACGTTCGTGATATGGTCACGTAATTTAATCTATTGATTCGTGCCACGGACACGTTTATTTCGTAATTTTTCGTCTTTCGTGATTACAGCTCGATTATTTCTGCCTGTCGGCTGCAGCAGAGAAGCTGTTTAATCAACATTTATTCACGAGATCTTATCGTGGTTTATGTATTTTTTTTAATGTTATTATTTCGGTCTTATTGCCAGGGAAGCTGGATTGTTTTGCTGTTTATTGATATTTTTAAAATGATATTTTATTAGTAGGAAATCGCGCTGAAGAAGTCTCGTTCCGAACACATCGCGATATTTGGCATCAGTTCACGTGTGTCAGCTGTTGGTAAGTAGCCTAGTAAATAAATACATAAATACGCTGTCCTAATAATGTGTGATATAATGTCTTTTCTGTTTGTCGATATTAATCTGTCAAATATATCTGCCATTTCCACGGAGACTTTGCGTTTCATTGCTTTCTAATTCAAAATATATGATTAAACACTGCCTGTCACGTGACGTGCTATAGGCTTAGATATTCATATCAGATTAAAAATAGTACAATTAGTTCCAAAGTTGTATTTGTAGTAGAAGCACAGTAAAAACAACACTTACCATGCTTTTACCACAGTAACATTAGTTTTACTGTGATAAGTGTAGTAAAAAGACAGTAATCACAAAACTTACCATGCTTTTACCACACTATTGGTAGTTTTAATGTGATACTTATTGTAAATGCACAGTAACCACAACACTTACCATGCTTTTACCACAGTAACCCTAGTTTTACTGTGATAGGGTGTGGTAAAAGGACAGTAACCATAAAACTTACCATGCTTTTACCTCTGTATTGATAGTTTTAAAGTGATATTTGTTGTAAATGCATATTAACCACAACACTTGCCATGCTTTTAACGCTTTATAATGTAACATCCAATATTTGTAAGGTAAATCAGTACTTTTTCCTTTAAATAATCCTATATATTATACATAATTATATTTTCTTTTCTCTTTTTTCAGCTGAAAAGACCAAAAGGGCCTTTCGGACTCAGTCAGCCCATTATTGTTTGAGGAGAAGTAAACGGAGGAGACGGAAAGCTGCAAAGGCAAATATTCACAATGGTATGTATGTGTTGGTTTTAACCCTAAATCAAACATTTTATCAAGCATTTGTTGTTTCTTAAAACTTTTCTCACAAAACCCATAGCCCAATCAGTACAAACATAGTCTGAAAGTCTTAATAATTCACAAGATTTAACAAGTTGTCAAATTCGTACGATACTCGTACATATTTGTGTACTCGTACACAATCCTGCAGCTTTTACTCCTAGTGCTGTCATTGGCTACTGCCTCAATTCCTGTACATATTTATCGCGATATTTGTAAATCAGTTGCGCCACTTCTTGGAAAGTTGTCGGATATCACACACACTGTCAGAAAGTTTATATTAATTGCAAATTGGTCCCCGTCTGTTCATGTTCCAGTGATACATGATGTCTCTCCACACCTCATAACCTACCTCTGTTTGCAAGAGTGGAAAAGCTTATCTGACTTGTCACATGACATCAGATACTCGATTATTTTGTCATAATCAGAATGTTACACTGCTGATAACTGTCCCGTTTGCATGTAAATCATTTTCATATGATTATTGCTTGCTATTAAAGACATACTTTTATTCATAGAAATGCCCACATATCAGTGAACTTATAACATAAAAATGCTTTTAACATTTAATTATGCAACACTCTTTACAGAAAACATATCCCACAGTTATGGATAAACTCACAACGTCATCATCAAGTGCTGTGCTGGGCACATTGGGCAACAAGTGTCCTCCAACGTATTCGATCCGTGGCCAAGTTCTCCACATCTTCCCATGGGACACTGACATTCTTCAGGTCTTCATGAAACATCTGTCTCTGTGTCTTCCTTGGTCTTCCCTGTCTCCTGCATCCTCCTGGTGGTGTCCACTTCATCACTGTGTTTGGGTGGTGTTGTTTGAGCATTTGTAGGATGTGTCCAGCGAGGTGCACCCTTTGCTCTGTCACAGTTTCTGAAAGTCTTCATGTGGAGTCCCACTCCTCCTCAGGATCTCTTTGATATATGCAGAACCAATATTGAAAATAGTGATTTATCTTTTTCCATATTGTTAAAGCATTTTGTTTTCTCTTTTCAGCTTCATAAACTGTACTTGATTTCTGCCTAATGCCTTTATAAAAAAGGGTCAGTGCTCATCAGGTGTTTTGCTAAAGGACATATTTATTGCATAGTTACAATAAAAGTGACCAATAATCACAAGGATATAGAATGAAAGTTGAGAATGTAAAATGTTGTGCTTATGTTTTTGCCTATTTGTTCTTTAAAGCGACGAAACAAATGTATTTCCACATAACAAAGTTGAATCTCATCTTTTGGTTTGTAAATATATAACTTCATCATAGCAATTTTTTGAACGTTATTGTATGTGTCACTATAATAGATTGCCCCTGTATCTGGATATTTTAAATTAACTGATTTTTATACTGTTGTGCAGTAGTTTTGGCGCTACATTTGTCTTTAAACAGTTTGACATTAAATATTGGAATAAGCTTTCAAAATTGTGTCCATTCATTGTGCTTTTGTTACATTTATTTGAATATAATTGATATATCTTTGACTATACATACACTGTAAATGTTAGAAGCACTTTAGTAGGCCTACATGCAATTATCTTTAATTAAAATACTGCAAAACTACTCCTGCTGTAGGCCTTTGCTTAGAAAAAAGTTTCTCTTTCAAATGTATTTATGCATCAGTCTAATCAAATAAGCAAATTTGTGTCATTGATCATGTGAACTCGTTTTTGGACGGTAACCACACAAAGAGTCTTTTGTTTTTAAATATGAGTTTTATAATTTAATTAGAAATAATACATGTTTAACCCCCTGAGGTCTACGGTATCGCCGGCGATACCAGCTCGCTTTTTTTTTATCAATGTAAAAGAAACTCATAAATACTCTGTTGACTTTGATTTTCCATAGGAGTTTCATACATCAATCGATTCTGTTAAATGTGTATTATTTTTGTGTATACTCACAATAAAAACAAAGTGTTGTGCTTTTTGCCAAATAAAGAAAAATAAACACGAAGCGAGTTCTGCCTTCTCTCTGCCAGTGAAGTCCATTCTGAAACGCGTCCGAAAATGAACAATAACTGAGCGAATACTCAGTCAAACAGGCATACAAAGACACAGGCATGAAGCTTGAATTCTCGTCTTTTAAATGAAGTAATTTATATAAAAAACAAATATCCTCATCTTGTGAAATCTGTATTAAAAGAGAGCGATTCCAGTCGAGCTCATCTCATCTCATTACGTTATAATCGGCCACGCCCACGGAGAGTGCGCGCTATTCAAACGCAAATGACTGAGACGATCCCATACAAACTGTGAACGCCCACATATCAGCTCGAGAAAACACATCAAGTTTATTCAGATAAGTGTAGTCGTCTACACTGTCTCGCAGCGCTGTGAGGAATAATAATAATGGAAAACTTACCTCAGAAGTGCTGGTATTTCGAGGAGCAACGGATGGAATAATGTAGTAAGTTTTTTTTTTCATTCTCAAGTAAATCGCGTTTCTGTGTGAATGAATGAACGCAGAGATGCGCTGTTTACCACAACTCGCAAAAAGACGGTTTAAATTTGAATTGCGTTTCTGTGTGTGAATAAATGATCTGCTTTTAGCAAACTATTTTGCTATACTGAGTAAAATCGATTGAAATATGTTGAAATAAAATGTATTTGTATAAGCAACGTATTAAACTGCAAATTAACATTTATATTCCTTATAATAAAAACGAAAGACCTATGTTACAGACATATGAAAGACAACATTTCGTTGATTAGTTTTGGATAGATTACACATTTTTACTGTAAAATATCTGCCACCTCAAATAAGCTTTTGTTTGCCAATTTTTGCTAATATGTTAAATATAGTATGTTTTGTCAATGTAGGCTATATTCGAAGTTTGAAATATGTATGATAAAATGTATACTTTAGTTTTTACAAAGAAAGATTACACTTCAATTGTTGTTGTAATTGTAACCTTTTTAATAAAAAAAATATATTTACAAGGTAGATGTAAACAAATTTTAAAAGGTAAATATAAGCATTTTCTTTAAATAATTTTTATTGTGTTTTATTATTGACAAATTTGGGGAGAGGATACATATTCCAAAACTGAAAATACAGTATGAGAATTAACTGCACAATTAATAGACATGTTTTCCTTGGATATTATACAATTTGCAAGCAAAATTTGTGAAAAAAAAAAAATAATTGACATGCTTCCAACTGTGAACCAATTTGGTAGAATATATATATATATATATATATATATATATATATATATATATATATATATATATATATACTGTATATATATATATATATACTGTATATATATTGCTCTTGCATTCTTTCTTGTGGCTATAGGTGACACACCTGAATGAATGGCTCATTAAGTATGCGGGCCCCATTGTCTCCTGAGGTGTGAACCACTACATATGCATGATGCTGTTGAATGGTTGACGCCCCTTGCGCATATTGCCTTTACAAACAAAAAGTGTTTTACAAGATTTAAATCAATGTATTGTGTTATGTGAATGATAAGGGCAGGATGATTTTCACATCATTTTGAAGAAAAAACTGTAGGCAAAGACATCAATTAGTCAAAAGTCTTATTGACACGTATTTAGTATGTGTTTTGTGGCCTTATTTCAGAAACTTTAGTTTTTAGTTTTTTCAATAACCATGCATAAACATTATTCTCTCAAAAATACAAACATGTACATGCATGTTGCTCACATATTATGGTAGCCCTGTTTGTGCTAAATAGAGTGTAATTATACCTTTGCCATTAATATGTTTATAAGCAGCTGAAAAAAGCACAAATGTCAGGGCATGTCAGAACATCTCAAGGACCCCAAAAAACCCTCAGACCTCAGAGGGTTAACAGCCTTAATTAAATATTTAAGGTATCTATCCCTGCAGCCGGAACCAGAAGAGATCTGTCATCATTTGCCATAAATGGGCATGTAAGTGTGACGCATTTATTCAGCTGGGTTTGTATTGGCTGTGACTTTATCGCAGAACTCGCTGTGATTGGACAATCGTTTAACCCATATAAACTGGCGCTTCATGTTACAAAGTATGGTTTGGTGTTATTATTACATTAGTTATACATTAAGCTAACTATAAAGTGTCTCTATAATGTGAGAAATTACTCCTTTACCGAGATCCTAACCCTAACCCTAAGCATGTCTGCACATTTCAATGAACTACAGAACAATGCTTCCTGTTCCACTGATAGAATGACAGAGATATGTGGGTAATGTAGTATAAAACGTTTAGTAATAAAACAATAAATGTTAAATAAATTATATATTTAATGGACAACTGGATATCTTCATTGCGCAAACCTTTATGACATATATGAGGGACAGGCTGAAATTTGATATTTTACTGTGAGCACTTTAAAAATAACCTTTATGCCAGCTTTCCATATATATCTGAAAACTGTGGCCAACATTATTTATTATACATAGCATAAGCAGTCGTCCTGCCGATTTTCTCTTTGATACACTAACCGGACTTCGAGTTACAGCCATTTGAAATGTGCATTTGTTTGCTCTTCTGGGGGCCATTGCTGGGCCATACAATCTACACAGATCTACACACACTATTACTATTACACAAGGGTAATGCACCATTCAGTAAAACAACAAAAAAACAGTGCCAACATTTCCTTTTCACCCCCCCTCTGATTGCTGCTTATATGCCTGACATCAGTGATATATGCTTTCATTCAAAAAGCAGTTGTAGATGTGCTAGAATGATCAACATGGATCATCTTCAATTAAGCGTTAAGTATTTATAGCAAGATAGCCCACTGTAGCCTCTTGTTATTCACATAGCTTCCTTTTATTTCACTGCAAACTGGCATACATGCAAGTATGTGCAACTTTTGTTGCATTGTTGTCCCAAATATCATTAACCAGATCTACATTTTTTTATGTCCCAAGTAAAAGAATCATGGTCATTAATTATATGTAGTAATTTATAAGTTATTAATTATATGTAGGCCTAGTTATTTTTTAATTAATTAAACTAAAGAAATAAGAAATTAAAATTTCTCAAATAAAAATGTTTATTTACTGTACCAAACACCACTTTCAATACACAATAGACACCATACTTTATTAAACAACACTTTATTGGAGGACACAGAATAAAGTTAATAAAGTAGCATAAAGACAAATGAGATTCAAGATAAATAAAAATGTGTCTTCAAAAATACATTAACATCATAATAGTCCATTCACAGCTGCTGAAGCCATAAAATTAGTGCCAGAGAATCATATTCAGTCACCTACAGAAAACAGATTTGATATTGTGTTGGAAAATAATGATTCATTATCACAGCTAAACTGGTTTCTTGCTCTTCCCTGTACGTCTCTATCATGTTCGTGTTCTTCTTCCTCGTCTAAACAGTTTGTTCAGTTGAAGAACAGAAGAACAGAAGATGTGATCACTGATGTGGTGTAGCTTTTTCTCAACCAGGAGAAGAAGTCTCAACATCCCATTGTCAGGCGTTCTCCAGTCCTGGTCTGAAAGTAAAACAGAAAACAGAAACCATTCAAATAAAGTTGTTTAATGGCCAGTCGGGTCAGCTTATGTTCTGCATTATTTAAAGCAGTGATGGTTTACTCTGGCCCTCAGCGTCCACTGTCCTGCAGATTTTGCTCCGACCTCAAACCCTCCTGCCTATTGTCTAGAAGTAAACCTGAAGACTTTGGTTAAAATTTTCAGATGTGCTCGATTAGGGTTGGAGGTTAACTCTTAACTAACCTCAAAAAGTAGAATGCAAAGGGCCAGAGTTGCCTGTTCCTTACATAAATTTACAAAGCAGCAGTCAGTACATTATATAATATACACATTGAAGTATTTATTATATATATATATATATATATATATATATATATATATATATATATATATATATATATATATATATATATATATATATTGGAGCACATAATATAAGCTAAGTACTGAACAAAAACTGTTTTACCCATATCAACAGCAACCTATTTTAAAAGATTTTTAAGAAAGGCATTGTCTCTTTTGAGCCTTTGCCAGTGATGCTTGATTTCTTTCCAGACAACATACTCTTCTGTCACTTGTTTCAAGAGCTTCACATGATCAAAAACCAAGTGAAAACCTGTACAATGTAAAATTGTCAACATCAAATTATGTACTACATTTTACAGCATTGTTTCAATTCAAGACATACCAATGGACTCGCTCACTTTTCTGTCTTCTTTGGGCACCAGATGTTCCTTCCTCACCCGAAACAAAGGACTTATTCGATTAGCTTGCGTTGATATAAGGACTGGTCTTCCTTCTCTGCTGTAAAACAAGATAGTCTCGACTTACTCTATGTGCAATTACTATTGTTCCTGAAACATAAATTAAGACAGTATTAAATAAGTTAATTTACCATATGATTCAGGAGAGAACATTTGATGAGTAAATACTGATTGCAATATTCTAGAAACTTCACCTGGGAAGGGCTGATCACGGCAAGATTCGCTGCGACTCACTAGTAGCTCTTGTAATGGTTGGCTCCTAAAAGAGCTGTTGAGTTTGATATTGTAGAGCTTTAAAAAAAAGGACTAAGCAATCCTGCAAAGCAGGAAGGAAGGTAATTTTAATACATTACTTGCAAATAGTCAGTTTATAACTGTATGATATGTTTTCTGTAAAGAGTGTTGCATAATTAAATGTTAAAAGCATTTTTATTTTATAAGTTCACTGATATGTGGGCATTTCTATGAATAAAAGTATGTCTTTAATAGCAAGCAATAATTATATGAAAATGATTTACATGCAAACGGGACAGTTATCAGCAGTGTAACATTCTGATTATGACAAAATAATCGAGTATCTGATGTCATGTGACAAGTCAGATAAGCTTTTCCACTCTTGCAAACAGAGGTAGGTTATGAGGTGTGGAGAGACATCATGTATCACTGGAACATGAACACAGTGTGTGTGATATCCGACAACTTTCCAAGAAGTGGCGCAACTGATTTACAAATATCGCGATAAATATGTACAGGAATTGAGATTAATAAATTGTTTATTGTTTCTTCTATTATGTTCTCTTGCAGAACAGTTCAATTGAAAGCTCCTTTTGTTGTAATCTGTTATGTTATTTTATGCAAATAAGAAATTAATCAATTTATTTTATTAAAATGTTTATGTTCACTTGCATGACATACTGCTTGTTGTCTATTATACACACACTAGAGCCACACACCCCACTGGACTGTAAGCCTATATGTGAGACATGTTTTTAAGTTTGTGAGTGTTACAGTCAACAACTCCTAAAACTGTTCACGCAGTATAATAGCACACGTGTAAACCAGACAATCAAACATGAGGAGAAAGAGCTCATTCGGGTGAGTAGGCTAATGCCTTAAGCAGCAGGGCGAAGAAACGTGATTTGTGAAAGCACAGTTATAATGAAAATAATGGAAAGTGTTTAGCTTCCCAAAATTACAGAACATAAAACTTAATTTCTATATTATCAAAGTGGCGCCGAAGTATGGAGAGAGAATCGTGTCTTTATTACATGCAAGAAAATAAATGATCTGAGAGTGAAAAAAAAGTTTGAGAGAAAAAGTTATCACACTGATAGCAAAAAAGCATTTTATGAGAGAAAAAAAAATATTTGAGAGAAAAAGTTTTCATACCAATAGCAAAAAATAATAATATTTGAGACTCAAAAAGTTTTGAGAGAAAGTATTTTCTCAGAACAAAAAAATACATAAATTTGATTTTTTTAAATTTATTATTTCTGAGAAAAAAAATCTCTCTCAAAATACTTTGAAAAAAACTCTCATATATATATATTTTGCTATCAGTGTGAAAACATTTTCTCAAAAAAAAAAAAGTGTTTCTCTCAAAACGCTTTTCTTTGCTCTCGATGCAATTTCTTGCTCTCGTGTCAGGATTCTGCTTTCACTGTGAGAATTGTGTCATGGGCGGGGCCACGTTCCTATTGGCCAGTCGGGTGAGCATCGTCTTGTCTTGGGAGTCGAACTGAATCATTATACCATTGTTCGGTTCACCGGTATAGATGCCGCCTCTGCTAGTTGAGCACGGACACTCCAATGTTTCATCTTTTTCTCATCAAACAACCAGACTAACGAATGGCTCGACACAACCCGTACAGGGGAAGAGCCTATACAGGCCGTTCTTCTGTGTAGACCAGCAGTTCTCAAGTGTCAGGGGGTCCGTGAAATAATTAGCTATTTTCCGAAAAATCAAGCTGAATTATTTTCTTTCTTTTTTTTCTTTCTTTTTTTTACTGTAAGCAACATAAACTTCACCCTTGAATGAAGTGATGTTCTGGAGCTTAAGCTTTGCCGTCGATGTAGACGTGACTGTTTGCCTGGTCTAGTCTAGGAGTGTGAGGGCTTGTCCTCAACTCTTTATATTGTGTCGCCTCATGAAAGGATAGAGGGCCGTTCGCATGCTGAGTTTGAGCAGATGTGGCCTGGGTTTCTGAGGGGTTTTGCAGCTTCTTTGCATCTCTGAGAATCTGTTTATTATCTGACTCAGAGGACATGTTGGTTTCCTCAGAAGTCTTTTGATGAAAAAGATGAAATGTAGTTGCAATAAACGCGTGAAGAACCCGCACAACTGCAGCAGCGGAGGGCTATTATTATATTATTATGCTGTGCAGAACTGAGGAAGAACTGATGACGGAACAGTTTCATCTTCGGCTGACAAGAACGAAAACATGAATCAAGCTAAATTCTTGTTTTTCGTTGTTTGGAAAAATGAAAAAAACGATAAAGGAAATGTTTTCTAATTATTAGTATTTTTTACTTTCAATAGGCTAAAAAAAACGACTGAACCAATGGTCCGTGTACTTTTTCGTTCATTCATTATTCTATTTCGGAATGAAAGATGAAATTTAAAAAAGGGTGCAGCTTTGTTTTTTGTTTAAAAGAAAAAAAGCAGAAATGGCTGTATTTTGTTTTCCAAATGTATTGTTGTCATCAAATGATAGTATTAGAAAATTGGACGACATTTCCGATCGTTTTTTAATTTGTAATATTTATTTGTACATTTATTGTATTTCGTTTGACTGATCCTATCTTTACCCGGAAGTAAATTACACCGTTGTGCGAAGTCATAGATATATACACTAGATGTCGGACATGTAACCTATTTATGTCCGGCACGGTCAGACATGTATTTATCATTGAGTCCAGAGAAAATTTAAGGTTTTGATATTAAGATAATCTACTTCTTTTTCAAAATATAATGCATAGTGTTAGTAGGCCTAAGTTTATTAGTCACATTCTTCCACTTGAGTAAACTTAGCGTGGGATTTCCCCCTTTCTGGTCAATGTATCCCTGCCTCGGCTTAATAATCTTTATCCCCGGTGGGGATAAATTTATCCCCCCGTCAAAGTGATCAGTGCTACTATACTAGTGGCGAGACGGATCACAAAACTTATCACGGATCCGTGGTTTTAATTTTATTTTAAAATGCGCTACTTGACTGGCTCTGATATAGCTGCCGCAGCCTCTATGTAATCACCACTCTGCAGACTTGCTCAATGTCCCGCCCACGGCGCTATCTGATTGGTTACACCTCACGAGTAATATCAACACGCCACCCACTTTTCAACAGGCCCACCCAAAAAAAAAACAAACAAAAAAAAAAACTTTTCATATATTCAAATTTTGTCAAGAATTATAAAAAATCGTCAATAAGCTCATAATGTGTACTAAAATAGTCTAAATGTTTAGTTTTACAAACAATTTAAAAAAGCTGGCTATGTCTATTTTGATGTTTCTGCGCAAGTTCAGCAGACAGTAGCCCCGTTTACATGTAGCATTGTATTCCGATTATAACCAGTTTAAAAGTCCAATCAGAATGAAAATGCTCCATGTCAACACCTCAATCAGAATGAAAATGCTCCATGTCAACACCTCAATCAGAATGAAAATGCTCCATGTCAACACCTCAATCAGAATGAAAATGCTCAAACCGATTGAAATTTCAGTCGGATTGAAGGGGGTGGAATAAACCTTTTCATGAACCGATCAAACGAAAGATTACACCATGTAAACAAGCTGATCCGATTACTTTGAGTGTGCGTCTTTCTGCGCATGCCTGGTTTTGACATCCCGGGCCGGGATTGTGTCGTCAGAATACAAAATGGCGGCGGCGAAATCAAACTGGAGTGCGACGGAGACAAACGTATTGATTAGTATTTTAAAAGAACAGAACATAATTGAACGACTGGATGGTAGAAAGTTTAGAAATACTGACCTCTTCAAAAACGTGCACGACAAACTGAAAGAAGTTGGTGTGGACCGTACGGTTGAACAAATTAGAAATAGGTGGAAAACGTTAAAGTCGGCGTATTACAAAGCTAAACTGCACAACAACAGGAGTGGAGTGGATCCTACGAACTTCCCCTTCTATGACCAAATGGACGAAGTCATGGGCGGGCGACCACTATCCAACGTGGGAGAAAACGGAGTGGATGTTGGCTTTGAAGAAGGCCCTGATGTGGAGACCTTAGATGAGGCTAATGTTAGCGTTTCTGGTAAGTTTTCCTTAACGTCACTACATCGCCCCTTTACTAGTCAGGAAAATAATTAAGTCAGTCAACCAAAATTATAAATACAGCGATGTACAAGTTTTGAATTACAAGTGAAAGTATTCCAGGAAATGCTACTTTACTAAAAGTTCATAATTATAAAAGTACTAAAAGTAGTTTGATTGGACTAACTTGCTTGCTTAAAAGCTACCCTTCACAAAAATGAACCATGGTTTTATTACATTAAACCATGTTATTTTGGCATATTTTGATTATCATTTGTATAACTACGCAAATACCATGGTTAAACTATGGTTCTTGTAGCAAAACCAGTGTTAATTTGTTGATACCATGGTTTTACATGTTTTTTGTTTTATTTAAAAGTAAACCCATGGTTAATTTCAGCAGTGTGAAGAATTGAAGCATATTATGTTTGTAATGCTACTATTGTCCAGACAGCTACTGTTTTTTTTATGTATTTTCTTTTAATCCCCATCACATGTAGATGATGAGCACAGCATCACAGAGGCGAGAGAGAATGATCCCACACAAGATGCATGTGAAGGGAGTTCACATGCCAGCGATTCGACCGTGCAGAGCACTGCCAAAAAAAGTAAGTTGCATTCACATTAGCCGACAGAAATTCTTTAATGCTTAATTTTATGTAAACATTAAAACATGCTCCTTTACCGTCCCCACACTACCTTTGAAATATACCACATAATGAATAAACATGTATGTACATAGTATGTCAAAAATATGGTGTTTGCAATGCAGCAACTGTGTTAAGGCCAGCTGAAACGTTTACTGTTTTTAACAGGAAGCAAATCAAAATCAGCTTCCGGGTATGAGAGAGCACTGAGGACTTGGTCGGTTGATCAGCAGGCCTTCCTACAAGAGTTACAGTCATCCCAGAACAGATGGGTAGAGCAACAACAAGAACAGAACAGAGAGCATGAAGAGAGATTTTTTTTCGTTTTATTGAGGAAAATACACGCACTACAGAACGTCTAATTGGCCAGCTTTTTGATGGGTTGAGAGGTATCCTCCATGATTCTTCACAGGCAGCTCCACATCGGCACCCTTATCACCCCCACACACAACATCCATACACACAGTCCCAACATCCATACACACATTCTCAGCCATATCAACATCCCCATCCCGACCTAGATTAGGATAACAAATGAATAAAAGAACAAAAGTTTACCTCATTTATGAGAAATATTGTTAAAATTGATTGTTCTACGAAAAACCCTTGTTTAATGAACAATAAAACAGATTAGAACTGCTTACACAGAAACATTTACATTTACATTTACATTTAGTCATTTAGCAGACGCCTTTGCCCAAAGCGACTTACAAATTAGGACAAAATTCAGCGAGTCATCATAAAGAGGCAAAAGCAACAACAACGCAAGAAGTGCTCAAAATACGAAGTTCAGGTATTATTCAGAGTAGCATAAGCCTGATAAGTGATGTTTCAAAGGGAAAGGAATTTTTTTTTTTTTTTTCTATAAGGTTAAGTGCTTTTTTTTTTCTATAAGGTTAAGAAACACACACAACCTCAAACATACATAAATTCATACATGCACATACACCCTCTACCTCAAGCATACATGTACACACACACTCTTAAACAAAACAAAATCACACATGCACAGCACACATACACTACCTCAAGCATATACTGTACACAGAAAAGCCACTGTTCCTAAGCACTAAAGATTGCACTTTTGTAGGCAGTTTTGCCAAAAGTTGTTTTATATATTTTATTTTTTACAGCACTTGACAGCATTGTCACTTATTTATTATTTTGTATTAAAGACTTCTGATGTCAGATTCAGAAATATTTTGAATGTAGGTAAATGCGTTATTGCACTATACTGCACTGTCACTTGGTGCTTTTCATATTTTTCTGTATGAAAGATTTCTGATTTAAGAACATTAAATACTTTTGAATTTCATTAAACATGTTCATACATATTATGAGCCGTGTGTTTTATTTAGACGTTAAAGTAGGTGTCCTGTACGAAGGGGAAAGTGATTAGCCATATATCGGGTTAGAGCCTCCCTTGCTGTGTTGCCAGTAGCAGTTTCCTGCCTGTACATTTGCAGACTTGGCTGTGGGTAATTTACTGTGGAGTCACGAAGTTCCTCCACCCAGTTGCTGTTACAGAAATCTGTTTCTTTTTGGCAAAAATTGTGCAAGGCACAGCAGGTAGCGATCATAGTCGGTGCAAACGTGAAGTGGAGTGTCACTCCTTTTTAAGAAGTATCCTCCATCTTGACTTGAGGATACCAAAAGCCATTTCAACGCCTACCCGGACAGAGCTAAGGTACACGTTGAATGACTGCTGTGCTGGGGTCAAATTTGGTGAGTTGATATAGCCTTTCATGAGCCAGTCCAGGAGGGGGTAGGCAGGGTCACCAATAATTTGAAGCCTGACTTCTTCTCCCTCAATGTTCTTGACAGACTGAAAGAGAGGACCAGAAAAGGGTAAATTATTTTCAGTTGTGATTGCGTGTAGGCTCAATATTTGTCTTTGTTTTTCCGTACTATAAAGTCCCGTGAGAGTGACAGTTAAGGTAATGTTGGCAATGACCCCACAGATCTGTTGTATTATTAACCCCTGTCAGCATTTTTTCATATACATCTCCTCAAGGTGTTTGTTCTGCTAAACACAAAGGACATTTTTATGAAGAATGTAGAAAACCGACTTGTGGGACACCACTGACTTCCATAGTATTTTTTTCCCCTACTATGGTGCCCCAAAACAGCCTGGTTACAAACGTTCTTCAAAATATATTTTGTGTTCAGCAGAAGAAGAAAAAATGCATACAGGTTAGGAACAACATAAGGGTGAGTAAATTATGACAATTAATTTTTTTGGGTGAACTATGCCTTTAAAGAAAATCCTTTGCAAATAATGTTGATGTAGAAAAAAGTAAACTAAAAAGAATGTAGTTCATGAAACATGTAAAAAAAAGCTGTTAGAAAATCAAAGCCCGCTAATTTTTCCAGCCAACAAAGCCTAATTGTATACACTGCCGTTGTATTTAATTTGCAATATAGTATTTTATCTCTGATATATTACATTGACATATGGGTTATAGTGTGATTTATTTATTTATTGTCCTTAAGGTCCCAAGTGTAACTATTTTGTGTACCGGTATGCATAAATACATTTCTGAAAGAAAATAAATATTAAAATAGAAAGGTAAAATGTTAAAAATCCATCAAAAATAGACATCTGCCAATGTGTATAGATGGTAATACAGGCAAAATGATAAATGTCCCTATTGACACACAAGAGTTAATTGAAACATTATTTACTGAAATGTATTAGCCAACTGTATACCTTTGGCAGCAGGCGAGCCCCGTGAAAGAGGTCAGACATGCGCAGAACGTTTGCATCATGTGCACTTCCAGGCATTTTGCAGCTGATGCTCCTAAAACTAGAGGCCAACATCACAGGGTCAGACTATTAAATAAACGTTGAACCTTACATGACTTGTAATCATAATGACTGGTAATAACGTGATATTGAATAATAAATATATGCATTGGCAATGACATAAAATGATGATTAAATACTCACTATTTAGTAGTTTAAATGTCTTACCAGCATTTGTCATCCACTACAGCCTGTAGAACATAAGAAGGCAAGCCCTTTCTGTTGACGAAATCTTTGTATCCATCAGACGGAGGGAGAATCGGGATGTGTGTGCCGTCGATAAGACCCATTACTTGCGGGACAGAATGCACCTCTTCAAAACTCCGGGCGATTTCGGAAGCCTCGACCTCATCTGGCATCCGTATTAAATCTCTTATCGGCCCACGCACCATTCCCTTACAAAACATATATACAAACTTTTGTACAGTGCTCTTGTCAACACCGAATTGATTTGCCACGACACGGTATTCTGCACAGCTGCCAAGTTTGTATAAAACAATAGCAACGCGCATAATTAGGGGAATGGGATTCCTGATGGTTACGTCTTCTGGGGACATAAATTCCTCCACCAGTCCACACAAGCGTGTGAACGACTGGCGTTTCATGCGAAAGTTCTGCTTCCATTCCAGGTCAGAAAATTCCAGTAGCACAACTCTCTCCCACCAGTCCTTACTACGAACCTTCATCCACATCCTTCTGGTCTTCCGAGGAGGGAGGGGTAGAAAATCGATGCTTCGTATCGCAGTAACGTTACCACAACTAAAGAGGCCAGCTTCTTGCACCCGTCTTCTTCTCAAAGTTTGCAGCAACAGCGCGTAGTCACGCTGTTGCTTGAATAAGATCAACACAATGCCTACAACTAGCACGACGATTAAGTGATGCACCATCTTGACAGGATTGAAAACGCGGGAAATTATGAGCCAGATGCGGCAGACAAGCTGTGTGCGCATGTCAGAAAATGATTCCGATTGAATGCGTCAGCATATGTAAACACCAGATCGGTTTAGATAACATCCCATGCAGTGTTGGGCAAGTTACTTAAAAAAAGTAATTAGTTATAGTTACTAGTTACTTCTCACAAAAAGTAACTGCGTTAGTAACTGAATTACATCATTACAAAAGTAACTAATTACCAGGGAAAGTAACTATTGCGTTACTTAAAACATTTTTAAAAAAGTTTAAATATAAGAAATTTCTTGGATACCCCCAATATGAAATGTTAAATGAATGAAATTGACACTAAATAGAACATCTTATTATTATAAAACATTGTACACTAATCTACACTATTTTAATGTTGCTGTGGGACAATGTGAGAGACACCTATTAACTTAAATATTAAAATAGTATCATTACTATAGTGCAACAATAAAACAATAGATGGTTTAGAACTTTTAATATTTATTGCACAGACCACAACTGGCCAACAAATAAGTCTAAAAATAAATTATGCTTCTTAAGAAATGTACCAAAAATAAATAAATAGTAGCCTAATAAAAATATACATACACACACACTAGTGCATATAATTAAAATGATAAAACTCACACACCTTTACAACTGGTAGACATTCTGTATAGCCTACTTGAAGTATTTTCTTCCTCACAATAGTAAGTTTAACAAAAAGAGCTTTCAATATAATACTGAACAATGTATCAACATAAATAATAATAATACAATATAATCTTTTGGGGGTTTATTTTTATAACCTACAGAGAACGTCATTATCAGAGGTTATTTTAGCCAAATTCTAGTCGTGTTTGCCGCACGTGCTCACAACCTTCAAACAAATAGGCCTATGTTTGAACGTTCCCTGCAGGTTATTTTGGAGTTTATGTTATATAAACTAATTAAAACATTGCATATGATACCAATATGCTACAGAGATTATTCAAATGCTGATATGTGTAATTTATTTATAAATAAAGTATTTATGCTCGGACACATTCGGTCTCTGTCGCGCACTGTCGAGCGCGTTCTCGGACACACTCGGTCTCTCTCGCGCACTGTCGAGCGCGTTCTCGGACACACTCGGTCTCTCTCGTGCACTGTCGAGCACGCTCGCGGCATTCGCCTCGCTTTTGTCGAGTCCCGCGCCTCATAAACACTCACACACCAGAGAAAAAACTTTGCAGCTCCCATGGCTGAGAGAGAGCCTACTCGGATGAAAACCGCTTCAGTGAGCTCATTTAAAGTAACGCCGCATTTTTATTGACAGTAACGGTAACGGCGTTGTAATGGAGGAAGCAGTAATTAGTTAGATTACTCGTTACTGAAAAAAATAACGCCGTTAGTAACGCCGTTTATTTATAACGCCGTTATTCCCATCACTGATCCCATGTAAACAGTCAACCGGAATCGGTCAATCAGAACGATCTCAATCAGAATAGCAAAAAAGTGTGCATGTAAACGGGGCTAGTGAGGGTTCGGGTTTGTTCCGATCAGAGCTTGTGAGCGGAGAGCGCATTTCTGAATAGCCTATATTCTGCTCCGCTCGGTCATTCCGTATGAGGCGCCGGACTGGACAAAAGCGAGGCGAACTGCGCGAGCGAGCGACAGCGCGCGAGAGAGACCGAGTGTGTCTGCGCGCGCGAGCGAAAGTGCGCGAGAGAGACCGGGTGTGTCTGCGTGCGAGAGAGATCGGGTGTAATATAGTATCACTGATTAGATGTCATGATAATAATATCATTAGATGTCATGCAGGGCTTATTTGATATTATTTAAATAGCCCATTTCAGCTGACTTCAACATTTGATGGTGTAATTCTGTATTTAAATATAGTTAAAATGGCAATACTATATATTACTATACAATACTCTCCTCGTCTTGCTGTCTCTTCCCCTCCTTAAGATGAGCTTTTTTTAATTTACTGAAGGCTACAAATTGTATTAATTCTGTATTAATTCTCAATATGTACACATTAATAATTAATATTGTGCCTAACATGATGAAAACGGCTTTGTTAATGTGTCTTGTCCCCTCACAATGACAGTAAACTAAGTTATTACAACACATGAGTCAAGTTACATTTTCAGAATGTTTATAATATTGTGTATAATATGTGTATATATTATACAATATACAGAATGTGTATAATATTCGCGTTGTGTTAAGTAAATCACGGTGGTTCAATATGTTCAAACTCGTGCTGTTCCGTGCGCTCTTAAACCAGGCTTAGACACACTCGGTCTCTCTCGCGCACCGTTGACACTCGGTCTCTCTCGCGCACCGTTGACACACTCGGTCTCTCTCGCACACATTGCCATTTTAACTATTTAAATACAGAATTACACCATCAAAGGTTGAAGTCAGCTGAAATGGGCTATGTTTTGGTAAATTACTTTAAATAATATCAAATAAGCCTTGCATGACATCTAATGATATTATTATAAATTAGCATTGGTCTCTTAAACATATTATTTTTTTTTTAAGCACGAAAAAGTAAATTATGAGTTAGAATATCAACAGGTGATACGTGAGCAAAGGCAAGATTCAGGTAAAATGGGCCAATATAAAAATAGAACAACACAGGTAATTTCGGCTGAAATCATTTTATTTTTAACAGTAAATTGACACTGTTATCTTTAGTGTGATAAAGCAAATGTATTTCATTACGCTAAATTAATAAGTTATAATTAATATGAATTGAAGACAACAGTATGTTAACATAGAAAGAAAGTAAGCTACATCATGCTAATTCAGTGGTAATAAATGTATTCTTGTTTTTATTTTATATTATATTACACCCGATCTCTCTCGCGCACAGACACACTCAGGCTCTCTCGCGCACTTTCGCTCGCGCGCGCAGACACACTCGGTCTCTCTCGCGCGCTGTCGCTCGCTCGCGCAGTTCGCCTCGCTTTTGTCCAGTCCGGCGCCTCATAATTCCGCAGGGTCGCTCGCTCAACCCAGAATGGCCTGAGACTGGTTCGAAAATATGTGGAATAACGGCTGCCTCCGACTAAATTGTTTTTTTTTCTAGTCGACTAGTAGTTGTTTATTTAAGCCATTCGTGGACAAATCGCCTCTTTATATTAATTTAATTAGCCTACTTAAATATGCTATATAGCCTACAGGATAATGAGCGTTATGACCGCACGCATAAAGCTTGCCACAAAGAACCGGTTAAAGTAATGATTATGAATGTGTCTAAATTAGCAAGGAGACATTTAATTTTTTATTAATAAAAAGGTGTTTTCTGTGTCCTGCAAAGATGAAGTTCTTTTGAAGTCAAAATGCACATTTCATATGGATTACATAATCAGAGAGTAGCCTATTTCTTTTGGTTTTGAATATTTTCGTTTAAAAGTAGACGTTTTAAGCTTTCTGTAATTGATAGCCCATATTTCTCAAATCTGTGAGGCACAAGCTGAGTTTCGGCGCCCTCCAGTTCACGTGCAATGCAAGTGATTGTGCCGGCGCCTTATTACATTGTCAAGTCAAGTCAAGTTTATTTGTATAGCGCTTTTCACAATACAGATTGTATCAAAGCAGCTTCACAGTATTAAATTAAAATAATACAACAAAGTTTGTTTCAAGAGGAATTTATTGATTGATAAAATTAAATTAAATATCCCCAAAATATCCCAAATAAATAAAATTGTCTGCTATATATTTGCTTCTTATTTATTAAATAAGGGCAATTGGTTGATAAAACATTGATCAAAATTAAGATACAATTTATACATAACGAAAATCTTTTAAAAAGAGTTTTCTACAAAACTTAATGAAGTGGTCAAAATCACGTTTTACCAAAAACAGCGCCGTTGCTAGGAGGGCGCCAGCGCCTCTGCCTCGCGAGTGGATGATAGCCCTGAAGACGCCTAGCAATGGTATACCTTTAGTGGTAGTATACCTTTAGTTAACCCTCTGATGGTCTTCGTTTAGCAGTCACAGTGGGGGCCTTCCCGGTCATAAATGACCGGACACCTAAAAATGAAACTTCCTCCATCCCAGTAAAAACCAATGCAATTTATTTTTGTTCTATAATATTTATTCTTTTTAATTTAGAATTTTGAGACAATTTGATTGAACTTATTAATATTTATGCAATATTTATAGTCTATTTTTTGGCATTGGAAATAATGATTTATTTTTTTTTATTTTTTTTTTTAAATAAAAAAAATTCTATGCAGTATTTTCAGGTAAAATAGAGACTAGGCTTTCAGAAAAAAAATAAAATAAAAAAAAATTAATCAATTTATTAAACATAAAATTAAATAAAACATGTTATTGCATGGGTTTACCACTAGATGCCTGTATAGCTCTAAATGGAGATGTTTGTGAATTCTAGTTGTTTTTGGACCAAATTACTTACTTTTAAGATGTGGATTTAATGTATTTTTGTAGAAATTCTCAAATAATACTTTTTGCCAAGGTTTATAACATTTTATTAATTATTATTTTAATAATTTTAATAATTATTATATTAATTATATATACATATATTAATTATAATTATTAATTATGTTATATTTTTCACTCTTGATGTTTTAGAGCTTCACCCCTTCATAGCTGAGCACTTTTTTTCTGCATCGTGGCTGATTTGTAGAGAATTTTTGTGTTTTTGTCAATTTCCCATTCATTTCCTATGGGGGTAATTTTGACCGAAGACCAAAACCATGACTAATTTTTGTACGACCACTTAGCATGCTCGGATCATGAACTCAATTTTTTTGTGTGTTCACATACCTAATGCCAGAAAAGTCACCAAGTTTCGTAACATTCCGATGAAGCTGTGATTTTTAAAAATTCAAAACAGATTTTTGTAATCTGAATTTATTGGTGTGTATGTGTATAAACGTGTGTTTGTATGTGTGTGTGTGTGGGTGGGTGTGAATTTTTTGCACTCTTGATGTTGTAGAGTGTCACCCCTTTACTACGGTGTACTTTTTTTTAGAATCGTGTCCGATTTGTAGATTGTACAGACAAAAATTCAGAGAATTTTTGTGTTTTTGTAAATTTCCCATTCATTTCCTATGGGTCGGTCATTTTTGACCGAAGACCACGAGTGTGACTATTTTTTTTACGACCACTTAGCATGCTCGGATCATGACCTCAATTTTTTTTTGTATTCACATACCTAATCCCAGAAAAGTCACCAAGTATCATAACCTTCCGATGAAGCTGTGATTTTTAGAAATTCAAAACAGAAAATTATTCGGTCAGAAATGAACGAGGACCATCAGAGGGTTAAGTTATACCTTAAGAGTCTTAGTAGCGCGCTAAGAGACAACGTCAATGGAAAATGCAGCCCAGGTATGATGCTTATGATGCGTAATGGAGATTCCAAAGCGCTCTTCTTTGGTCAGAACCATGGAGAGCGATCGCGGATGGGTCTGTCCTATGCACCGAAACTTTTAACTATGCAACAAAATATTTAAAGAGCATCAAGCTATTAAAATCTAGATTATGTATACGCATATAACAGCTATATTAGTCAATATTTTTTTATTAGGTTAACCCTCTGAGGTCGAGAAACGCGCCGACGCGTTTTGCTGGATTTTTTTCACATAGCAGCAACATAAACTTAAATTACTCCGTCATTTATGGTTATACAGAAAAAAGAAATATAAAAAAATTATCTGTGATATTTCTACTTTTGTATGTGTCCACTTACAATCAAATCAAAACATTGTGCTTTTGTAAAATAAAGAAAATAAACAGGGTGTGCGTTCTGCCTCTCCGTCGCGGTGAACTTTTTTTTCTTGAGCACGTCTATAAACTGAAACAAAACTCAGCGAATACTTCTCACACATTTATGAGCCATATACCTTTATACACATTTAAGTGTGTACTTTTAAATGATCGGATTCAAACTGAAAACAAATATTCTCTGTTTAAGTAATTTGTATAAAACCAACAGGATGTCCAGTATCTCAAACGCTTGCTAATTACTTTTTAATTCGACCACGCCCACTCCCGCAAAAGAGATTCACATGCAAATCTCCACATGGGACGCGAACGCCCTCGTTACCTCAAACACAAAACACCAAAACACTTCACAAGTCTCTGCTTTTCGTCGAGTTTGGAAGACACGTCTGAGCTTACATTGGATTTACCTCAGAAGAAGAAGAACGCGATTTGAAGACAAGAAAGATGTAAGGTAAGAAATTCTTACTTATTAGTTTATGGTATTGTTGCATAAACTTCACGTTGCAGTTGAACTGTTGCTAGATATATGGTGAATATTATAGGCTACTATTTAGACCCGTGTTTCCTGTTAAATACTGTTTGTGGATATCTGCTCAAACATAGATATGTATAACCATAATGTTTAATATTTTGGAGCGCGATGGCGTTTGAATGTATCATATTTTGGAGCGCGATCGCGTTTGAATGTAGGCTATCATATTTTGGAGCGCGCTGTGGGTTTGAATGTATCATATTTTGGAGCGCGCTGTGGGTTTTAATGTATCATATTTTGGAGCGCGATTGCGTTTGAAAGGAAAAATGCAACAAACATTAGGCTTTATGTTTTTACTATTATCTCATTTCATATCATCATAACGAATGGAAACATTTGAAGTAACATATGATAATCAATATATTTTTCTCTAGCGTAGTTGTTCTTGAAATCTTTTGGAAGATTTAATTTATTGTTATTATTATTTTATGCAGCACTGCGTAGCCTATGCCTACAAGGCACAACAAATCTGGTGTTCATTATATATTGTTGGAAACGTGTGTGTGTGTGTGTGTGTATTCTGTGAATTTTAAAAAGAAATTTTAACCAGAAAAATCTAAAATCTATTCCCAAAATCGTGCAGCCCTATAGTTTCTCTTGATATCAGTATGTTCACAGTTTTTTCTTTTTTTTTTTCTTTCAGGGACCAGATGCAACTGAGTCCTGCTGACTTCAACATTCACATGAGTCTCTGTACATGAACATGGTAAAGTGAAAATCAAACACCTTGGAAATGAAAAGTATGTACAATGTTTTTAGGAATGGCACAAAGGTCTCTGTCTTTGGATCATTGTTTTCAATGTGCTCTTTTGTCATTTGTATTTTTGGATTGTGTTGTGTTGTAAATAAATCCAAACAATCTAAAAGCCATTCTTTTTTAAATCTCCTCATTCTTTGTGCAAGGTTGCTCTGAATGACAGGGCCTGATCGCTCGTAATAGGGCAGTTAGGGGAGTGTCTTTGTCTTTCTCAGGTGTGAAAAGCTTGCATATTCATGAGATGATCACGCCTCTTCGCATATGGCTTTGTCACACAAAACACGTCTTAGAAATTTTAAATCAATATATTGTCTTATCTGAATGAGCAGTCAGGGTGATTTTCACATAGTTTTGGAGCAAAATTCTAGGCTATGTCATACAATTTTCAAAAGTCTTGTGAAGAAATAATCAGTATGGGTTTCATGGCCTTATTTCAGTGAGAATAATTTTTTTGTATTTTCACAAACCACGCATAAATGTCATTATCTCAAAACTACAAACTTTTACATACATGCTGCTGATATATTATTGTAGCAGAGTTTGTGCTGAATACAGTGTAATTAGACTTTAGCCATGACAATGTCACTAGTAACAGAAAAAAACACAAATGTCAGAGCATGTCAGACCACCTCCAGGGCCCAGAAAACAGCTCAGACCTCAGAGGGTTAAACAGTGATTGGATAACATTTTTAATTTAACGTTTTTAATTTAAGGCCCACCCACAATTGGTCTGGCCCATCCAAAACTGGAATCCTGGCGCCGTGCCTGGGCTAAAGCAAAGGTTTTTTGATTGCTCACTCACTCTTGAGCGTCTGGCACGACCGCGCGAGTGATTTCAATGTCAATGTAAAGACGCGTTTACACGCGTCTAGAGGTCCTGAATGAGGCGTTTAGCGCGGAGCGGTAGACGCGAATGAGGCGAATTGACTAACACAGATTTATAATGCATCTGTCTTTTCTATCATTTGTATCTCAGCATCGCGATGTAAAGTTAACGTTATTACTTTAACAGCAGCAGTAAAACTGTTTCTACTGTGATGGTTTAACTTTGCAATCAATCCGTGGTTCAGCAGAGGCTGATATATGACAATAGATGACATTGCGGCTAATTTATCTGATCCTGTCCATTAGCTTTGATCCATGTACGGCTTTTCAGAATGTCACCAAGTACAAATATATATGTAATATTTCAGCGCGAAAACTCTAGCTAGCTAGCTGGGAACAATGAAAAGGGCCCAGAGCAGCATATCATCATATTTTACAGGACCGTCACAAAAAAAAAACAACAACCTAAAACTGCAAATGAGAATGTTACTACAGGTACGATGGACGGCAACTCCCAGCTTCAGCAGAACTCACAGTCCCAGGTTGACTCAAATGAACAAGGACCACAGTGTTGGGAAAGATAAGCTATTAGAGTAAAAATATTGAAAATAGGCTACTTCATGAGTTAATAAGAAAAAAGATTTTACAATTCCTGCAAATGCAGTGATGAAGTTCGTGTTCTCATGATTTATTTTTATGAATAAAAATGTTTTAAAACATCCCCCCCTCTGTTTTTTTTCTCAAATCGCACCCTGTATATATAGATATATATATAGATATAGATATAGATATAGATATAGATATATAGATAGATAGGCTAGCCTATATATTTAAGTAGCGATAGTTCATTCCTAAGTTTACTCAAAGTGGAAGAATGTGACTAATAAATTTAGGCCTACTAACACTATGCATTATATTTTGAAAAAGAAGTAGATTATCTTAATATCAAAACCTTAAATTTTCTCTGGACTCAATGATAAATACATGTCTGACCGTGTCGGACATAAATAGGTTACATGTCCGACATCTAGTGTATATATCTATGACTTCGCACAACGGTGTAATTTACTTCCGGGTAAAGATAGGATCAGTCAAACGAAATACAATAAACGTACAAATAAATATTACAAATTAAAAAAGAGATCGGAAATGTCGTCCAATTTTCTAATACTATTATTTGATGACAACAATACATTTGGAAAACAAAATACAGCCATTTCTGCTTTTTTTTCTTTTAAACAAAAAACAAAGCTGCACCCTTTTTTAAATTTCATCTTTCATTCCGAATTAGAATAATGAATGAACGAAAAAGTACACGGACCACCAATGATACACGGATTGAGAATCAGCCAGTGTTTTGAAATCACCCATCACTAATTATCATAATCAGCTGGGCTAGTAATGATAATTAGTGACAGGCGATTTCGAAACAAATTTTGTTTTTTGTTTTTGTTTAAAAATCTCTACCCATTAAAATTGCAGCTAACAACTGTGAATTCTTCAACGCTTCCCTGCAAACCGACAAAGATGAACACCACCGAACTGTGGGATTCGCCCCAGAGAAGCACGTGTCCTTTACACAAGCTGCGGAAACACCAGCTATCATCTGTCAGAAAAGTGTTAAGAGAGTACTCTTATCTTTAATACAGCGTTTGTTCGTTTTAATACACTTTTATCATAGTAAAATTAATAAGTAGCTTTTTTTTTGCATTTGATTACAATTTATATAACCATAGTTTTACTACAAATACCATGGTTAAAAAATAGGCTATTTGTAGCAAAACCATGATTGATTTGTGGTTACCATGTTTTACTCTTTTGATTTTTATAGCAAAACCATGGTTATATATATATATATATTATTTTATTATGTTTGTTTGTTTTTATCCACTGAATATTAAAACGTTTAACATTCAACTGTTGTTGCCTTAGGCTATGAAGGCCGAGATGGCTTTGACATAAAGTAACCCGAGGGTCAACTCTACAGGGGTCGACTCTACAGGGGTCAACTCTACAGGTGTCAACTCTACAGGTGACTCTAGAGGTGTCAACTCTACAGGTGTCAACTCTACAGGTGTCAACTCTACAGGTGACTCTACAGGTGTCAACTCTACAGGTGACTCTACAGGGGTCAACTCTACAGGTGACTCTACAGGTGTCAACTTTACAGGTGTCGACTCTACAGGTGTCAACTCTACAGGTGACTCTACAGGTGTCGACTCTACAGGTGTCAACTCTACAGGTGACTCTACAGGTGTCAACTCTACAGGTGTCAACTCTACAGGTGTCAACTCTACAGGTGACTCTACAGGTGTCGACTCTACAGGTGACTCTACAGGTGACTCTACAGGTGTCAACTCTACAGGTGACTCTACAGGGGTCAACTCTACAGGTGACTCTACAGGGGTCAACTCTACAGGTGACTCTACAGGTGTCAACTCTACAGGTGTCAACTCTACAGGTGACTCTACAGGTGTCGACTCTACAGGTGACTCTACAGGTGACTCTACAGGTGTCAACTCTACAGGTGACTCTACAGGGGTCAACTCTACAGGTGACTCTACAGGGGTCAACTCTACAGGTGACTCTACAGGTGTCAACTCTACAGGTGACTCTACAGGGGTCAACTCTACAGGTGACTCTACAGGTGTCAACTTTACAGGTGTCGACTCTACAGGTGTCAACTCTACAGGTGACTCTACAGGTGTCGACTCTACAGGTGTCAACTCTACAGGTGACTCTACAGGTGTCAACTCTACAGGTGTCAACTCTACAGGTGACTCTACAGGTGTCAACTCTACAGGTGACTCTACAGGGGTCAACTCTACAGGTGTCAACTCTACAGGTGTCAACTCTACAGGTGACTCTACAGGTGTCAACTCTACAGGTGTCAACTCTACAGGTGACTCTACAGGGGTCAACTCTACAGGTGACTCTACAGGTGTCAACTTTACAGGTGTCGACTCTACAGGTGTCAACTCTACAGGTGACTCTACAGGTGTCGACTCTACAGGTGTCAACTCTACAGGTGACTCTACAGGTGTCAACTCTACAGGTGTCAACTCTACAGGTGACTCTACAGGGGTCAACTCTACAGGGGTCAACTCTACAGGTGACTCTACAGGGGTCAACTCTACAGGTGTCAACTCTACAGGTGACTCTACAGGGGTCAACTCTACAGGTGACTCTACAGGGGTCAACTCTACAGGTGACTCTACAGGGGTCAACTCTACAGGTGTCAACTCTACAGGTGACTGATCTCCTTTTCAGTCAAAAAAAAGTGAAAAATCTTGGACCAGGACAACAGGTAAGAATTTCTAAACTTACAATATTTCAAATATATTGCTTTTCTAATTTATCCACACGTGCACCACCCAAAACACGAAATCATATATTTCATTAAACCAATTTCCCGATTCATTCTTGAAAACGTGTTTAGCTTACAGTTTTGGTGTTGTCAATCGATTAAAAAAAGCACTTTTTTCCCACGCATTCATATCATTAAAACCAAATTCGTTCTGGGTTCATGGTCCGTGTATCTTTTGGTCATTTGATTTTCCTTTCGGAAACGGATATTAAAAAACAAAAAACAAATGGCTATTTGATTTTTGTTTTAAAATACAAAAAATAAAAATAAAATACAAAGCGTTTCTCTTTTTCAGTGTCAAAATGGAATGAGCGAAATTTTTAAAATGATTTAAGTTTCATTTTCTATTTCGGATAACAAAAAATGAAATTACTTTAAAACAGAAACGAAAAAAGGCCCGTTTGTTCATATTCCGAGACCGGATGTGGTTACTTGCGTGACAAGAGCACCAAATTTGACAGAGCCGTGTTAATTTAGCCCAGAATAAAATGTATTTAGAACCTTACTCAGCTATGATTTTAGACATGGCAAAACAAGGCCTGTCATCCACAGAAATCTCAGCGCAGATATCACAAGTAAATGGGGGAGCAAGAGGATGTTCGCCAAGAAACGTGAGGAGATTTTGCAATGAAAATGCCTTAAGTTTAATGGGACTCCCTGACGCACATTTGGAGTTGGAGGTGGCAAAAGCTAAAACCGAGGTATGATCCTGCTTTTTTACCTTTTGCTACAGGGTGTGTGTGTGAGAGAGAAAGAGAGAGTGTGTGAGAACGAACATGTGATATGCACAGTATGTCCCGCATTTATAGGCTATGCCCGTTTATTACGAATAGTAAATAAATCCCAATAAACAGCCCCAGCCTTCCATTATTTATAAATGGTCACAGTCAACATAATCCTCACAACACAGATAAATTCCATAACACAAAAACGCAAACTGCACTGGCTTATTTCATGATAATAATAATAATTATAAATATGATACTCATATAAATCAGCTGGTATTATTTTGGAATGTGGAAATCATGTTTATTTGTTATTTTCTAGACTGGACCTACATATGTTAGAAGGATGATGAAGGGGTATCTCGCCATGAAACACTCGGCATGCTGCAGAGACACGAATTGGATCAGCGCTTTTACATAATCACACATGTGGAATTTATGTGTAACTATGAGCTAATGTTAACTTTTTTAATGTTAACAGTTACTTAGCTTATATAAGATTAAAAACGTACAGATATTTAGGCTATAGTAAGCCTATAATCAGAACAAACTGCCCTAATTTTCATTTTACTTTTTTGCCAGAGACACAAATAGACATTAGGTTATATTTGGAAAATATGCAACCGTATAGGAGTAATGGGATTTTTTTGTGTGAAATAGTTACATCGTTTTCCTATCTCTCTTAGGGTGCCTGCAATCTCAACCCCCCCCCATACCATATCAAGCTGATTACATGGGTCACAAGGTTCATATGGACCAAAACGAAAAACTGGCTATGTTTGGGGTTACCCATGTTTTAGCCATTGATGGCTTCAGCAAAAAGTTTGTTGCTCATTCAACAAAGCCTATAAAAAACAACCTTGCCATCTATGAAGATGTTTTCAGGTGATAGCCGATTATTATTATTGTGGACACTAAAGGGAGTGCATACACATGGCTACCATTCATGAGAGAATATATAACTGTTGAACATCTACATTGTTATGAAGCATATTATACTGAGAATAACTAATAACAGTTAAGTTTGAAAAGTTTTGCACAAAATAAAACAGACTTTTTCATCCAATAGGCCTGCAGTACTTGCCTATGGTATGTGGGAGCAGGTGCGAGGAGTTTTATTTGACGCTCTTCATGCAGGAGCTGCTGTCATCTCACCGCCATAATCAGGAGCGAAGGCCTTATTTACAGACTTCATCCACAAGGGTACAGCTCAATAGTTTGTTTGGTTGCTTTTATTATTATTACTATTAGTATTATTATTCTTTTTGCTTCAGCAGCATACTGTTGTCTTGCATGCATGAGACAAATTGTCGTTACTATTACTATGCTTTCCAAATTTTAGGGTAATTAAACATAAAATTAACCATGGCCAAGAACAGGTTTATTTTTTAAATCTGGTTACAGCTTAACAATAAACAACTGCAGAAGCAGCCACACTGGACTTAATACAACCTTTATATTCTAGTTACGTGATGAGCATATTGTGATTTTTATGTTTCAGCCTATTTGTCCTTAAGCAGAATTCCTGGTAAAACTATACATTTACTAGTTCAGCGGTCAGTGTGCATGATGACTGCTGAGTTGATCAATTTACAGATTTACTGGGAATTCTGCATGACCATTTTTCCCGAATAGACTATATGTTTCATTTACCCACCAGAACAAATTGACTGATTACACATCTTTGTTGCAAATTCAGAATCATTTAGTTGAACAAATCTGGCCTGAAGTCAACAATCGTGTCAACTATCCACTGAAGACAGCTCTTCTGGGGATGGTGGATCAAGAGGAAATAGACATGAATGACAGCCCTGTGAGATACTGTGTGTCCAACCTGACTGGCCGCTTGTGTGAGATTGGTCTTACAAGGCTGGTGGAGTCATGGAGTGCTCATCGAATTCCAGGTGGAATAAAACAGTGTTTCGAAGATTACAATAAAAAAACTTAGATTTTATTATTAATAATAACAATGCACAACAGACTGCAAAAAGTCTGTGTACATCCAGTCAGTGGGTGCTTGGTCACCTGTGGAGCATGTCACCCAAGGCATCAGCGAATTATGTGGGCTAGGGCAGACGTACATGTCAGATATGTGTCTGAAGTTCGGGCCTACTGTTAGGGCTGGAATTGAGCAGGTTGGGCTCTATGAGGGTGAGATTCAGCATGCCATAGACGCTGAGTCCACTTTCAATGACGATAAGTTGGCTAATTTGCTGAGGGACAAGCCTTTGCTTGTTCCTTTAGCGATGTTGCTGCTGGGGGTGGCGTCATATATACGCTGTGCAGAATGTGGCCCAGCACATGGTGGGCAGGCTAAGGTCACTTTTTGAGAGGAATTGTGGGAAAGGAGGGTATGACCAGTCCTGGGCAGCTTATCAGTATGAGGTAGGGCTGGAGGAGCTGTTTTTTGGCCACCCATTCTCCTCATGGGACCATCAATATAGTGTTAGCCTGGGAACAAGCTCAAACCAGAGCAAAAGCCTAAGCTGCCAGCGGGGATTTGCTCCACTAGCCCCAACCAGCAGTGCCAGTGCTGGCCTTGCTCCACCTCCGTTACGCCACTGGACGTTGAATGAGACACAGCACAGTAGAATTGAACGGCTGTTTAGATTTTCGGAGGCTGTCAATGCTGGCATGAGTGTGGTTGGGGCAGAGCTGGTCATGCTTTTGCTTTGTGATCTGTACGATCGGAATGATAGAATCCCCATCGCGGCCCTGCAGAATAGCAGCTGCTCGGGGACACTAAAGGGCTTCATGTCCATCCAGGGTCTTAGTGAGACCCTGGAAGGTGAGGCTTCCTTTGTTTACCCACATACTTTTAGCAGGGCTAAAGATATGGTATCACAAGCAGGACATGACGTTAAGTCTTGCTTGATGTCAGGGTTGCGTGGTCACAGCCTTCGGTTCTTCCCGGCCTTAAAGTTTTACAGTGTCAGTAACAACAAAAAAGTGACCTGGAACTTTAAGGATTTCTGGGAAATACATGATGCCACTGAAGAACCATCTGTGGAGGCTCGGGCAGTGAGCCTGGTGGGAGATGTGTGTCTCGAAATGGAAAAAAGGGGACTTTGTTTCATTCGGAACACCCAAAAATATGTGGAGCATGGCATGCCGTGGGTGAAGGAGGTGCTTCTGAGGCTGCCCCATCTCTCCAGGACCAGGAGCTCATTAATGTAAAGACCTTCGTAAGCTCTATTGGGATCCTCCAGAACGGTGATTTCATTAGTTTTGACAAACTGAGGGCCCTGCTGGAGGACCTTCCTCTGACCCAGGCAAGGCTGAGGACATTGCAGGTTCTGTCCCAGTTTTTGTTGCCACGTGTTTACGGTATTAAACTCTGGGCCCTGCATGAGACAATACCATACAAGGTGCGCATCTCAGCTACTTGTCAGCAACCAAAGATTAGTGTGCCAGAGAAAACCCTGTCAGAGCCTGTTACAGAGGAGTGTGCAGAGGTTGACCGTTTCAGTGAGGTGCAGAACGTTAGGAAGCCGATTCCACGCGCTCTCCCAGCTAACTGCTCCCTCCGCTGGACCAGCATGGAACTGGCATTGGCGGATGTGAATGCTGAAGTGCCTCACAAAGAGGCATATGCACAGTATATGAGTCAGTGCCAGTCCATGAGCGTTCCTTTCCGGACATTTAATGCATTCTGCAGGAAACGGAACGCTATGCTGAAATAATTCATTTATTTATTTATTTATTCATATACATTTTTCCTATTTAGGTTATTTCTATAGGTTTAGTGTTAGATTGGGTTAGTAATTATAATAGGATTAGTGTATAGAATAGGTTAGTAATTAGTATTAATTTGTAGGTTGGTGTTGGTGGTGGGTTAGGCTAAGGTTTATTTTTTTATATAAGTCAGGAATAGCTGTGTTGGGTGTTATAATTTTTGATGTAAGTTAGTGTTAGGGTTAAGTTAGTATTGCGTTATGTGTTGTATTTTTGTAAAAAATAAATTAAAAAAACACACAAAAAAACACAAAGCAGTCTAATGTCAGTGCCGGTCCCAAGCCCGGATAAATGGGGAGGGCTGTTATACACTTAGTGTGGGGTTTGGGGAATAGGGTTAGGGGAATGAAACATTCAAGGCTTAAACCTAAGGTTTGAACCTGGTTCTGCATGGTCCATCTGTCCACTGACCACTTAAGACGAGACACTACAGGAATAACATGTTATATAAATCAGGCTAGGAATAATATATTTACAGATCCCTCTGTAAATGTCTTCATAATATAACTAGGTACAAGACTGGAAAGATTGGTGTATATAGGTGCTACTGAAGTGGAGATTTCAGACTTGGAGTATGAGAGAAAGGTCATTTTGAGAAAACGGGCTTTAAAAATGTATCATCAGCCAATGAGATTGTGCATTCAGCCCTTTTACTTTCGCGATTGGTTGCTGATAAAAAGGAAATTACCATATTTGGATCCGACAGCATTGTACAGGAGAGAGAGAGCTTTCCAGCGGTGTGTGTGATGACAGGGAGCAGACAGAGATCGCGGATCGGCGGGAGGATTTACAACGACAACTTTTGTTGAATTTACGCGAAATCTACAGACGCAAACAGACAAAGTGAAGTAAAATAAAGACCTAAATGTGTATTTCAGACTTTTTTTCACCACAGTCTGAAAGAAGATATGTTATTGAAGACAAATATCCCAAAATCTCAAAATTGACCAGTAAAAAAAACAAACAATGTTTTTGCCTGCCGCGTCTCGCCTTAAGACTAACCCAAGCCAGACCAAGTTCACAAGCATGCACTACATCTCATTTTTAAATCTCTTATGAGTATGACCTCTTGATCCCTTCAATGTGTCCCATAACTTCGCCCAGGAAGCTCTCAGCAACATAAAGGTACCATTCGAAAGGGTAAGTTCTCAGCTTTCCAATGAGTCTAGTCCCATGTCTGTGGTATGTTGGGTTCATGAGATATTGACTGTCCAAAGTTGAACCGGAAGTGGCCATATCTCCTAACTAGAAGGTCGAAATGAAGCTGGGGAGGGGTTAATAGTAAGGTCCGGATGAGGCCTTTAAGATGACACGAGAGACATGTCATTCTGAGCTTTGGGGGCGGAGCTATGGGACATAATATATTTGTGTATCCAAAAATTATCTCGGTCTAGGAAGGTCGAAACTGCTTGTTAAAACTTTAATTGTGATCATTAAAATAATTGAATATTAAATATTTAGAGGCCAAGTTTTGCTCATATATATATATATATTTTTTTTTTTATTATTATTTTTTTTTATTTACCTCCTCGGGTCCACAACACACCATGCCGGAGCTCAGCTCCGTCTCCTTCAGCACCAAATATTGTTATTCCACTTGAATTATTTTTCATCTCCAAATGCATGGCATATGAGACTGAATAATTAGCAAGACTACACAGAGACACCCAGGCTACATGGGATGACGTCATAATGCATTAATCCATGGGCGAGGCTAGCCCCTTTTTAAAGGAGCTCAGCACCCCTAAAACTTGGAGTAAGAAATGTTATTCTAAAAATTTTGTTCGTCTTTGACAAGGTTAAATAATGTCCAAAACATACTCAGTTTGTGGTTTAAAATGTATGTGCTAAGGATGAAAATGAAAACATCCCCGCTTAGCAAATGGTGTCATCCTCTTCTCTTCTTCTACTTCTCCTCTGTACCTGCACGGCTCAGGACGATCGTCATCCAGCGCGAAACACACACAGAGTGAGAACCCTAGGCGTCACTAGGCCCTTTTTAAACTTCTGCCTAGCCCCCCTAAACATTTGTGATTAAGTGTAGGCTACACAAACTCGTGTTCGCAGAAGCTGCTGAGCGCCAATCTTAGCAGCACGACTGACGCTTCAGTTTACGGTCAAGTGCGAGTTAAGATGTAAGTAGCTAAACTAAACATTTTATATTTGACAGTTTTTTAGGTCATAAATGTTAAGCGAATGACAAAAATAATTAGAAAACTAACTAATAAACTTTTGTCTAATTCCGCCATTTTGAGCTGAAAATAGGCCTATATAACGTGTAGTTATGTCATTGTGTGGGGACAAGAAACATTAACAAAGCCGTTTTCATAGGCACAATTTTTTTTTTTACACCAATTTGATATTTAAAAATAAAATATTTAAAAAGTATATAATTATCTAACATCTGACTAATTCAAAACTAACCTCAAAACATTAAATGCTAAATGGTGGTTATATATAGGCCTATCTAGCATTACAGAAAATGTGTCAGAAGGTCATCTCGCAGTGACTGAACAGCCTGACGCGTCTTACAATTCTACGCTGTTACAGTGTTATCTGACATTACATGTGTCTGCTTCATTAGAGCCTATTGTGAGGAAAAAGCTTAACGTGGTTTAATGTACCTAAACAACGATCAGTGATCACCAAATTTCTCTCATATTGCTCCTGAGAGAGAAATTTGGTGATTATTGACCGTTGTTTAGGTACATTAAACCACGTTAAGCTTTTTCACGTTATGCGTTTTAGAATGTCCCACTTTAAAAAAACGATTAAACAAAATCTGATTGTGTTCATTCAGATGCTGAATAAACATTGATCTATAACATGAAGCGGACCCTGGGAGATGTTTTTGGGGGGGTAAGTTAATGCTGCAATTGTTTGTCATATCAAAAGAATGATAGAGATTGAAGATGTAAGCCTGTGCAGTGTCAGTAATTTTGATGTCTGGAACTATGCATTTAGTAGAAAAGCCCTAAAGAGGATAAGTAGCATCAGCCCTCAGTTTGCCAATTTGTTGGACTCTGGCCCAATATGAACACATTTTAAAACCAAATACTCTTTCATATTCCTATCTAATAATGCACTGGGATGTGAAATATGCAGAGATGCAGGGTCACCAGGTGTGCTAAGATCTGGTTCAAACAAATACACTTTTTCATCAGAGTGGCAATATGGCAGAGTTAAACCTTATGGGGATACTAAAGACACGCAGATGAGATCGTTACGTAAAAAACAAATATGCAAGCACGTATCATCGCATAGCCACAAATTAGCCAATTAGTCAATCTGTGAAAAGTTTTTCAGATTTCTTTTTACAAATTGTTATTCAGTTGTTGTTTAAATTAGACATCAGATATTTTACACCTTATTACATATCAGATAACATTCTACCATACATAGTTCACTTGTATTTTCAGTTCTTTCAATACTCCATATTTACCATCCTTGTGCACTGAAGTACTCTTTAGCAGTATGAAGTTCGGCTGCCAAGTAAGTGTAACGTTATATATTTTATTAATGTTATATCTGTCATTGAAATATAATCTATCGGTGTAACCTGCTTTGTCGAAGGTTTTGGTAAAATGTTCGTGGATTTTGCTTTCCATTTTATAAGGCGTTGCAGTAGGCTAACGTTACTTCAGAATAGCCTGTGTAGCATAAAGTAGACCAGTGCCTGATTTTAATTCCCATTCCCCATATTCGAGCTCTATCCCGGAGCTCTATCCCGGACGTCCTATGTTAAGTTGTTTTAATTTGGGAAAGTTATCATAGCCTAAATTCATTGCAGTAACTTAGGTGCTATAGCTTGGTGCTAACGTTAGCATGGACAATAATTTGCAGACCAGAGCTGTACATTGACATGTTGACTCGCTATTGGGCATTCAAATGTGATGCGAGTTTACAAGACGATTATCACCGGTAGAGTTACATTTTGTTAAAGGACATAATTTAAAATCGCATCCTGTGAGAATGGCATGGGTTAATCTTAATGCGTTTTTTTTTTTTTTTTTTGGACATTGTCAAGTCCCACCCTCCATGCTTGTCCCTTTAAAACCTGTTTCTACGCTTGTGCACACCTGTTCAACAGTGTATGAATGCTATGCACAAACACATATTCTCCACTCGATGTAAATGGGATTTAGCATTTCTTCTAATGTCGGGTCTATCTAGCAGTCATCATGCGCTGAAAGGGTCTGGGAATATTCCCACGAACACAGACGCGCTACGCTTAAACACTACGTGAAAAAACTCGAGGCCCAGAGAGAAGGAAATGAATAGTGGAATAAAGTCGTTATTTTTGTTTGTTTTTGCTCACAAAAAGTATTCTCGTCGCTTTATAAACTTAAGATTGAGCCACTGGAGTCACTTGGACTATATTAACGATCTCTTTAATGCATTTTCTGGGCCAGCAAGTTATAATCCCTTAGAAGCCTATGGAGGAGTGAGACAGCTCTCAGATTTAATCAAAAATATCTTAATTTGTGTTCCGAAGATGAACGAAGGTCTTTCGGGGTTGGAACAACATGAGGGAGAGTAATTACTGACAGAATTTTCATTTTTGGGTGAACTAACCCTTTAACTTCGTTCAACTTTATTACCTGTTTGAAATAAATAATCCATAAAACAAAACGAGGCGCTCACGCTAATAATTTCTGTTCCACTGGCTTGTGTTTGTCGCCCCGCCCACGCTATGGTCTCGTGAATATTCATGATAGCTCCACCCATTGGAACCAGATATTTCAGGAACCGAATATATTGTAACACCGGCTTATTTTCCCCAGTCGACGAAGTCAAGAGATGCCCAATCTGGCAACACTGATTAATTCCAGCCAATAACTAGGCAGCCTGGGCTTAAGTCATAAGTAGCCTACCAAATGCATGCTGAATTTAAAACCTAATTTTGTGCTTACAGATGCTGTACGTGCAAATGGTTTGTGTCGCACAGCCACAGACACAGACATTCAACGTTATGCCATAAGATGGTTTAACTCGACTGCAGACCGTGGTGCGGCGAGGAGGCGCCTGACCAACCGGTCTAACCAGGCTGAGGCCGATGATTAGGCTACTTATGTTTATGTGTTCTTTTGTTCAATAAAATGTGTTATTTCTTTCATATTGTTTCAGTTTTAATTTAAATAGTCTGTCGCATGCTACACATTGTTTTCCCATTCAGAGACCATGCCCTTTACAAATTCCATTGGCCTGTATTTATAATCAGAGAACATCTCCTCTCGTAGCACTACTTACAACTAGTCTCGCTGATCCTAGCACTTAGAACTGACACTCGACTGTTTAAAAATAGCACTCACTGATGCACTTATTCTTATTGTACTCTACCTTTTTTTAAATAGAATTGTTGAGAGAATTGCCTTAAAAAGCAAACTGTGTAGGCTAGCATGTTGTTAGTCGCTTTGGTTAAAAATGCATCAGCCAAATGTAATGCAATGTAGCCTAATGTATCACATACCAAAACCCACATAGACACGTCAAGCCTCGGATTTCACAGCCTATTTCTCCTCCTGACATCTTTAACAAGGCGCAGTGCAATCACGTTCACACACTGGATTCATTGCATGAATGTTGGATGAGGAGGATCAGGCAGTGTGGGGAAAAAAGTGGCATTGCAGACGGAATTTTATGAACGGGTCCAAAACGGACCCGGAGCGGATATGCGGCTCATTCGCGGATCCAAAGCGAAGCCGGGGCGGATGTACCCATTTATGTACGGATACACGAAGGGACCGCAGCGGTGTCGGACCGGATCCGCGAGTGGACGCAGTTTCGGATCCGCTTTCTGGATCCGTTCTGGAGTTCACTGTACCTCCGCGGCGGATGCGTTTCGTAGTCAGTTTGCTGTCTGGGTATATCGAGAGACATGGAGCGGGTCAGACATGATTTTGACAACACGATCTCATTAAAGTGCGTATCTATAGCACGAATGATATTTTTCGTATCATATACGCCAAAACGAGTTTTTGCGTTCAAATGATACGCACTGCAAACCCCTTGGGTAGGATTAGGGGTGAGGAGGGCGTGCGTATTACACGCAATAAAATGCGTATCATATGCACACGAAAACTCGTTTTGGCGTATAAATGATACGAGATATTATCATTTGTGCTATAGATACGCACTTTCATGAGATGATAAGTTTTGTTTTGTAGAAAGACTTTCTTTAAAGTGAATTTCGTTTTGTATAAATTGTATCTTAATTTTAATCAATTTTTCATCAACCAATTGCCTGGATTTAATAATTAAGAAGCAAATATAGCAGACAATATAATCATGGAGGCGCCTGCGCGGTCACTTGCATTGCACGTTAACTGGAGCGCATCTCATCCTAACTTAACGAAACTCAGTTTATGCCTCTCACAGACATGAGAAATACATCAAATACACAAAGCTTGAAATATCTTTAAACGAAATAATTCAAAACGAAAAGAAAAAGGCTACTCTCTGATTATGTAATCCATGATGTGCATTTCTCTCTATGGGCGCGTTCACTACGGAGATGGCGATCGTCAACTTCATCTTTGCAGTCGACACTGTCAGAAAACACTAGTTTATTAATAAAAATCAATGCACGCGTCACCGGATTTACAAATGCACATCTTGCTTGTTGCACGCACATATTATGTCAAAATAACGAGATATTATGTTGAAATAACATTATTAATAATACATCTTTTAGAATATGAAAAATCTTGTGAGTATTCACTCTAATCGCTAGTTCAGGTTTGGCTGAAGGCTACAGGTTGTCCGGTCAGAACAATGATGTCTCACTCAGGTTATATTCCAGATCGTGGTTTTATTAAAGGTGCATAGATGTGTGGTTCTGCGAATACAAAACACAGATATGAATATGGATATAAACATATATAAAACACAAGAACAATATGAATAAAGCTTATTTGGTAAATTACTGACGAATAAAGGTAAAATATAACACATTACAATCTCTATGATGAAATACTTGAATGAGTGGGAATGGATGTGTGTGCGCTAACGCTGTGCATGAGCATGGCTACTGCTGCACGTGCGGTCAAACCGAGATGTGAACGACTACCCAGCTAACACAGTTACGTTGTGAAGACGTAACCGGACCGGACCATATTCGTCGTAGCGACGTACCACATAACGTTCCAGCGACGTAACTTTGTGATTCCCATAATCGTCGTGGCGACGTTATAACTGCACGTCGCTAGAACGTGACGAGTACGTCTCGATGACCAAACTGGCATGTTACGAGGACGTTTCCTCAAAGGACCACATTAGTCACAGCGACGTGCCAAATAATGTTCCAGCGACGTAACTTTGTGATTCCCATAATCGTCGTGGCGACGTTATAACTGCACGTCGCTAGAACGTGACGAGTACGTCTCGATGACCAAACTGGCATGTTACGAGGACGTTTCCTCAAAGGACCACATTAGTCACAGCGACGTGCCAAATAATGTTCCAGCGACGTAACTTTGTGATTCCCATAATCGTCGTGGCGACGTTATAACTGCACGTCGCTAGAACGTGACGAGTACATCTCGATGACCAAACTGGCATGTTACCAGGACGTTTCCTCAAAGGACCACATTAGTCACAGCGACGTGCCAAATAATGTTCCAGCGACGTAACTTTGTGATTCCTGTATTCATCGTGGCGACGTTATAGTGGTACGTCGCTGGTACTTCCTAACGACCAAAATACAACGTCCACATTTATTTTTAATATACTTCTCACCTTTAGTCCTGGGAATTAAGATGTGCTTGATCCATAACATTGAAATCCACATAGAACTGATAAACTCAAACATTTCATTCTCTGCTGTAAAACCTTATACATTCTAATAGGGAATTGTGTACTATCGTTTCCAGTTAATACATTTTAGGGATCAATACAGATATTTAATGGAAACCAATACAAACCCCTATTAAATTCTAAATAGAAAATGGCCCAAAAACCACACTGTATTCATTTATTAATCAGAATTTATTCAGTGCTACTTTGTACAATTACTAAGCCAATACATTTTGAACATTAACGATTTTTAACCATGTAAAGTGTTAACAAGTTATGAGTACAGAAATGTAACATCAATTAATTAATCAAAAAACATAATCAATGAATAATGTAACCAACTATTAAAACGTTGTATTCTTTTTATTGAAAAAAGTTTAGTATCATTAGGGGTGAAGTTAAATAATAATCAATACTCTTATTGATACTACTCTTTATAATTTGGCGGAAAAATAATATAAAGACCTTAAAAAAATTAAAAGATTCAGCAGTTTCTTTATTATTAATTTTATTTGCAGAAATAGGTTAAATTGTTTGGCTGTGAGGCTCCTGCTACAAATGTCTGGTGGTAATTTGCCTCATTGCTTCACTACCAGTAGCTAAACCTGAACAATGCGAATATTACCAAAGATCTATAGTCCTTGAGCTTCTCTGAAGCTAACAAATAAAACAATATTGTTAGTAAAGAGTAAAGATATGTAAAATATTAAAATAATTCTCTCCAGTATTATTTCACCCACCCAAATATACATCAAGAGTTTTTTGTTCAAGAAAATGAGCATGATGACTTTCTCAGAGAGAATCTGAGACCTCTCATTCCTGACTGTGTCCCAGCTCGGCCAGCTGTGGTAAACGCTCCTTCAGACAGTGTTGAGGAGGCAGAGGGAGATGATGGAGAGCTGTGGGAGAAGAGGAAGAGTGTCTTTCTTACCCCACCAGCGGAGGGCAGGGTCTTCTGAGGCACGGATAGGAGGAGGGTCTCGCTCTATATATTCACTGGAAGCTGAAAAATAAATTGTACCATGCTATTGTAGTCAGGTTTATAGCTTTTTGTTAGAAAGGTATAAGAAAATTGTCTAACTTACGTGTTCCTCCTCCTCCTCCTCTTCCTTATCCCGGGCTGCACTGTCACCTCATTGTCCTTCTAGGCAGCTAAAACAGAGGAGAACTTTATTAATGTTGCTAATCTACAGCTTTTAATGCTTTTGAAAGTAATTTATGCTCACCAAGGCTGCATTTATTTGATCGAAAATACAGTAAAAACTGTAATATTGTGAACTTTTATTACAATTTAATAACTATTCAACTGGAAGAAAACGAAACTAGAGGTATTTCGCATTTCATGGAAAGAGAGCTCGATTACTTACAGAGAGGCTTTAAAAGCTGCTAGATCTGCTTATTTTTCAACCCTATTAGAAGAAAATAAACATAATCCTAGGTATTTATTTGAAACGGTGGCTAAACTAACGAAAAATAAATCTTCAAGCCCAGAAGTTTCCAAGCAACACAGCAGTAATGACTTTATGAACTTCTTCACTTATAAGATTGATAATATCAGGGACAAAATTATAACTATGCAACCGTCTACTACAGTATCGCATCAGGCAGTGCATTGTAGCCTCCCTGAGGAAAAATTTGATTCGTTCGTTGCTATAGGAGAGGAAGAATTTACTAAACTCATTAAATCATCTAAATCGACAACATGTATGTTAGACCCTATTCCGACTAAGCTACTGAAAGAGATGCTTCCAGAGGTCATAGATCCTCTTCTTAATATCATTAATTCATCTTTGTCTCTAGGATACGTACCAAAAAACTTTAAGCTGGCTATGATTAAACCGCTTGTTAAAAAAACGCAACTTGATCCTACAGAATTAGTCAATTACAGGCCGATCTCGAATCTACCTTTTCTGTCAAAGATATTAGAAAAGGCAGTATCCTCACAACTGTGTTCCTTTCTTGAAAGAAATGATATCTGCGAGGATTTCCAGTCAGGATTTAGACCTTACCATAGTACCGAGACTGCTCTCGTTAGAGTCACAAATGATTTGCTCTTATCATCCGATCGTGGTTGTATCTCGCTATTAGTGTTACTCGATCTTAGTGCTGCATTTGACACCATTGACCACAACGTTCTTTTAAATAGATTAGAACATTATGTTGGCATTACGGGAAATGCACTAGCATGGTTTAAATCATACTTATCTGACCGTTATCAGTTTGTAGCAGTAAATGATGAGATGTCTCATCGATCACAAGTTCAGTATGGCGTACCACAAGGCTCAGTACTAGGACCGCTGCTGTTCACTCTGTACATGCTACCATTAGGAGATATCATTAGGAAACATGGAATTAGTTTTCACTGTTATGCTGATGATACTCAGCTGTATATTTCTTCAAAACCTAACGAAACTTATCAATTCACAAAATTAACGGAATGCATAGCAGATATAAAAAATTGGATGACTCGTAATTTCCTACTTCTAAATTCTGAAAAAACAGAGTTTCTAATTATTGGACAAAAAACGTCCTCACGTAATAACCTAGAATACTGTCTAACACTCGATGGCTGCTCTGTTAAGTCTTCGTCGTCGGTTAGGAACCTGGGTGTGCTCTTTGATACCAATCTTTCATTTGAAAGTCACGTGTCTAGTATCTGTAAAACTGCATTTTTCCATCTTAAAAATATATCTAAATTACGCCATATGCTCTCATTGACAAATGCGGAACAATTAGTTCATGCGTTCATGACCTCAAGGCTAGATTATTGTAATGCTCTACTGGGTGGTTGCCCTGCACGTTTAATAAACAAACTACAGCTGGTTCAAAACGCAGCAGCTCGAGTTCTTACCAGAACCAGGAAGTATGACCATATTAGCCCAGTTCTGTCAAAACTGCATTGGCTCCCTATTAAACATCGCATAAATTTTAAAATATTGCTGATTACTTACAAAGCACTAAATGGTTTAGCTCCGCAGTACTTGAGCGAGCTCTTAACGCATTATAGTCCTTCACGTCTATTGCGATCTCAAAATTCCGGCCAGTTGATAATACCTAGAAAATCAAAATCGACTGCTGGCGGTAGATCCTTTTCCTATTTAGCACCAAAACTCTGGAACAGTCTTCCTACCATTGTCAGGGAAGCAGACACACTCTGTCAGTTCAAAGCTAGATTAAAGACACATCTCTTTGACCTAGCATTCACATAATACATTATAGACTTCTATAATTTAATGTTAGGCTGCATAGATTAGGTCAGCCGGAACCGGGAACACTTCCCATAAATCCTGATGTACTCGTTACATCATGAGAAGAATGGCATCTACGCTAATTTTAGTGTCTGTGTTTATCCCGAGGTTTTCCTGCAGCCTGCCGGATCCGGGCCGTATCCAGATCTGACGAAGGACCTTCGCCTGGACCCGATGACAACGCAGTGCTGAAGTGCCAACTAGTCTGTCCCTATGGAGGATCCCTCTACCACTCTACAGATAAGGCGTTGTCGGGAAAATTCGTTTCGCGTTCCTACCCCTAAGCGACAAAATAAAATAAAATTCTTTATCAAAATTTATAAGGAAAGACAAGTACTTTTACTTTGGCTTTTAGGCTTGGCTTGTAGGGAAAATCCAAACCTGCGTAATTTCAAACGCACATAACTATAGAACCCATTCTAAATGCGCATGTGAACGCCATCAGCGTTTCTCACAGGTTCGCGTTTAAAGTCTGTGTAGAGGGAATGGTGTAGTCTTAGCGGCCCCTAATTTAATAACAAATGATCGTTGCGACGGAAGCAAATCAATCAAAACTAACTTTAGATGGAAAATAACTTAACTCTGCTATAAAGCCAAAACAATCTCTGTTACCTTAAATTATACGCTTATCTCTGTGAAGCTGCTTTGAAACAATCTACGTTGTTAAAAGCGCTATATAAATGAAGATGACTTGACTTGACTTGAATATGTTAAAATGTAATTTATTCCTTGTGACAAAGCTACATTTTCAGCATAATTGTGTGAATATATAGTGAAGATCAGTCTTCAATGTCACATGATCCTTCAGAAATCATTCTAATATGATGATTTGATGCTCAAAAAGCATTTATATTACATTCTAACATGTCTAATACTATCCAGTCATGTAAGTGACGTCATCGATTAACAGCAAATACATTTATCAGTTGGTTAAATTAATTAGCTAACTTCCAATCACCCATTCAACTGCCAGCAAATCCTTTACAAAACTAACAAAAAATCTCACCTACACATAAAGATGTGATTAAAAGCCCAAACTTTTATAAACAAGAGCTTAGGTTAGCCTAACAGTTAACGTTACCTCTTCTGAAAACGGTTGAGATGCTAACGGAGTTTTTCGAAGACACTAAACTATTTATATGAAGTAACGTTAAATTTTCAACAGATGTGTGTCAATAACACGTAAGAAAAATGTCAGGAACAGTTGTGTGTATTATTTGTGTGATTTTAGACTAAACTGACCTGAAAGTAGTGAAAACAACAGCGAGAGATGGATTTCTGCTTTTTGTCAGTTGCAGTGGTCCTGCGCCGTTTCCATGGCAACCGCTCCAGTGTTTGAAAGCGACTCGCATGTTCAACGCGACCATGGCAAGCAGACTTTGGATAAAAAAGGAGAACTAAAATGAGAATCAATATCAGCGCTGTGTTTTCGAGATGCCGAGAGCTCCACGTCCGAGACTTCGACCGCTCCTACATGTACTTTATTAAACAGGTGAGCACATTTACATAAAACTAATCAATGTTATATAGTTCAACAATGATAAAATGTTAGAATATGATCTGTATGTTATTCTAATGTTGATCTAGCTCACTGCTAGTCTCATACAGACAAGCTAACACATACATTTCAACACATTTAAATGCAGTTTAGTGTGATAGTGTAATGTTAGACCAAGTGAAACAGCGCTGCGTTACCGCACAAGTTTAATTTGTCTAATAAACTGACCTGTGAGTTGTAATTCTGCGTGTAGTTCGGTAGAATGAAATGTCCATATTCGTTTTATATCCGCGGGACTCGCGTCGCGTGTGGAGCTGATAGCTGTCTCTTAGCAATCCCGAACTGCTTCATATCACAGTCATGATAAAAGCATAGATGTATTTACTCATCCATAAACATTATTAGATCGGTCGGCTTGACTTTGACGACAAGATCCATAATTCTTAGCAAATGTTGCGTCATCAAACTACGCCTTTGTTATTGTAAGAGGTTAGCGACCCCTAGTGGCGAAAAAAATTAGGCTACATAGTGTACGTTTAAAGTATACATTGCGTTTGCATGGGAGAGTAAAAGTGGAAGAGAAACTAGATGTTCTGATTAAAAACAATGAAGAACAAGTTCAAAATTAATATTAGATGATTCATGTCTCTCTTAAAGAAAATTAACGATCAAATACCACATCAAATATTCGGCTAAATAGTGGAAAGCAATCGTTCTACTTAGGACTAAAATTAGAACACCTGAATAGCCTAAATAGTCATCTTAATAAGCCTGATGTTATTAACTGTTTTACGTGTATCCCAAAACATGTAATTGCATAGCCTACTTAACCCTTTGATGCACAAGCTATGGATATATGGAAGCTTATGGGTAGCAATATTCAATTTGAAATGTAATATGCAAAATGACAATGCAATATGTAAAATGGCAATGCATTTCTGTATTTAAATTAAAATTTTCCCATACATTAGTGCAACGTTTGGTGCAAAATGAAAATGAAAATTCAATTATATAATTTACATTTGCCATTCCATACACTATTTTGAATATGTAAATTGAATACATATTTTAACGCTTTATAAGTTGCAAAATTAAAATGTATTACAGAAATGATTAGATATGTTTAACATGTTCAAGCAAAAACTGTAGCGAAATTGTAATTTAAATGTAATTTTTTCTTAATTGCATTTACACTCACAGTTAAGACACTTGCGATTGCATTTCCATTAAGTGTCCCGCAATGAATAGCAAAATTCAATGTGCAATTTGAAAATGTATTCTGAGCCGATCACGTGCCCGTCCCGCCCTGTCAATCACTGTGTGAAGGCGTGGCTCGGCAACAGGTAAACATAGGCTTTGGTGCGTATTTTGAGGTGTTGGAAGGAAACACGGCGGCGGCAGAGCTGATACGAGCTTTACATTCACTAGCAGATGAAGTGGAGCGTGGACAGAGAAATGGTAGTGTTTCCGAAGATTATTACGCGTCTGCAGGTGATAGAACCAGTACGAGGTTGGACCATCTGGGTCTGGGAGAATGTTCTGCCTTATCAAGCGTCGACACCCATGTCAACATTCTGCTGCGCTGCTGTTGTCTGAATCTGATGCTGGACTGTGTTGATGGTTTCGTTTTGTATAAAATATTATCATTGTCTGATACATGCTTATCTTTATTCTTATTAGCCTACTATTAACTGTAATACCCAATAATGTTGGAGATCCTATAGTTTTTCCTTACAAATGCATAGGCCTATTACTCTGAGATCACATAATATGACAAAGCTCCGTTGGTATTCGGTATTAATAGCTACCGAAAAATGTGACCGCTCTTTATTTAAAACTGACAGTAATGTTCAATAAAGTGACGAATGTGATGTGTGACCATCTGTTTATTCAGCTGTATAATCATAAAATATGAGGCAGACATGCGAGTCCCTTTCCATTCTATAAAGCATGATAAGGTATTAATACATTACGTACATGGTCACGGAATCTGACGGGTCAAATTCATCGACCTAGCCTTTTTTGGGTGAATGTGGAGCAGGTCGAGGGCTGGTGACGTCATCGTCTATAATTCAGTGTCTAATAATTTAAACAACGAAGCAGCAAACGAAACTTTAACCGGCACAAACGATCCCACAAACAAACGGGACTATTTTGGGTGAATGTGGAGCAGAGCAGGTAGGGGGGCTGAGTCTATGGGCTGAGTGACCTCAGAATGACCAATTCATATTATTTTAATATTTAAGAAACCGAAGCAGCACAAAATAAACGTTTATCGGCGCAAATTAGACCAAACATATGAGTCTATTTTGGGAGAATGTGGACTATTTTGCCAATGTTTTGCATTGGATTGGGGGCGGGGCCAACTTCACGCAGTGATTGACAGGGCGGGGCGGGCACGTGATCGGCTCAGAATGCATTTTCAAATTGCACATTGAATTTTGCTACATTCATTGCGGGACACTTAATGGAAATGCAATCGCAAGTGTCTTAACTGAGAGTGTAAATGCAATTAAGAAAAATATATTATTTTGTTGACCTAGCTAACATTAGATAAAATAGAATATGTCGACCGCAAGCTATAACTAATAGATTGGACATGTACATTAGTAAACGTTAAAATATTAGGCTATATCTAGATGTCTTTCACAAAATATCAAATATTTTCTCTGACAAAAAATGTTTTAAATAAAACTTACATGCATGAAATATACAAAAGCAGCCGTGTTGAATTGTGAAATGTGTGGCAGGTGAATAATTTTCTGCAGTAAAAATATTTATACTGTTTAGAAATATCAAAGGTTTCTATATGGGTCATTTTTGACCCATGTGTATAAAATTGATGTAGAAATACACAAACCATGTTTGTTTATAAAGTAAGAAAGGAAAAACAAACATAATGATTTTTGGAAATCAAAAACAAGATATTTAATGAATACCTGGCTTAATAAATGATAAAATACATTTATTTCAAAGATTCAGCAAAGAAACATGAATACGAGTCTTTTTAGACCCATGTTGCGCATTAGAGGGGTAGTGACAGAAAAACGATTTAATTATTTTTTTAAGTAAGAAAGTAAAAATTTTAATAAGGATTTATAATGATCTAAAACAAGTTAATTGAGGAATACCTGGAATACTGAATGATGAAATTTATTTCTCGCAAAGATATAGAAAATTAAATCTCAGTCGGGTCTTTTTAGACCCATGTTGTGCATCAAAGGGTTAAAAAAACAACAACAAAAAACACGTTTTATACAACTGATCAATGCAAAAGTCTGTCACCCATGTTTATCGTTTCAGTATAGATGGTTCTCTATAATTATGGGTTCAATCACATAGTGTAATTGTAAAGATTTATATAAACCAAAAATGATTCAAACACCAGATATATTTTTTTACTATTGGGTGCAGAACAGCTAGGCCTACTTCATTTACATAAGGATAGCACAAAAATGTAAACTATTACATAGGCTACCCAACAATGTTTCAGTAGACTAACATTAAAATTGATAACTTAGAACCAAAAATTATTCAGACACTTTGACCTGACCATTTTTTTGCTCAACCTGTTAAACACCACTTTAACAGGTTAAGAAGAAAATCTTCTTTATAATGTTTACACATAATTTATAGGATTCCTTATATAATATCACCATGGTAATTTATGAAATCATTTGAAAGCTTACAATTTAACCTTTACAAATATAGCATAACTTTTGTTTTTATGATACGTATTAAATTAAATATTAGTCCAAATATGTATTAATGCATATTTAAGCTAATGTTTAATTTAATACGTAAAAACAAAAGTTAACTTATTGCTTGTAAAGTTTAAATTCTAAGCTTTCAAATAATTTCTTTAATTACCATGGTGATACCATATAGGGAAACCTATAGGCTAAAAGATCCCAGACCAGAATTTCCACTTTATGATTGCGAAGAAATATATATAAAAAAAATATGTAGGCTATATATATATATATATATATATATATATATATATATATATATATACACTGCTCAAAAAAATTAAAGGAACACTTTGAAAACACATCAGATCTCAATGGGGAAAAATATCATGCTGGATATCTATACTAATATGGACTGGGTAATGTGTTATGAACGAAAGGATGCCACATCGTTTGATGGAAATGAAAATGATCAACCTACAGAGGATTGAATTCAAAGACACCCCGGAAATCTAAGTGAAAAAATGATGTAGCAGGCTTGTCAATTTTGCTGAAATTTCATTGCAGCAACTCAAAATGGTACTCAGTAGTTTGTATGGCCCCCACGTGCTTGTATGCATGCCTGACAACATCGGGGCATGCTCCTAATGAGACGACGGATGGTGTCCTGGGGTATTTCCTCCCAGATCTGGACCAGCGCATCACTGAGCTCCTGGACAGTCTGAGGTGCAACCAGGTGATGTCAGATGGACCGAAACACAATGTCCCAGAGGTGTTTTATTGGATGTAGGTCAGGTGAGCGTGGTGGCCCTTCAATGGTATCATTCCTTCATCCTCGAGGAACTGCCTGCATGCTCTCGCCACATGAGGCCGGGCATTGTTGTGCACCAGGAGGAACCCAGGACCCACTGCACCAGCATAGGGTCTGACAATGGATCCAAGGATTTCATCCCGATACCTAATGGCAGTCAGGGTGCCATTGTCTAGCCTGCAGAGGTCTATGCATCCCTCCATGGATATGCCTCCCCAGACCATCACTGACCCACCACCAAACCGGTCATGCTGAACGATGTTACAGGCAGCATAACATTCTCCACGGCTTCTCCAGACCCTTTCCTGTCTGTCACGTGCTCAGGGTGAACCTGCTCTCATTTGTGAAAACCACAGGGCACCAGTGGCGGACCTGCCAATTCTGGTGTTCAATGGGAAATGCCAATCGAGCTCCCTGGTGCTGGGCAGTGAGCACGGGGCCCACTAGAGGCCGTCGGGCCCTCAGGCCACCCTCATGAAGTCTGTTTCTGATTGTTTGGTCAGAGACATTCACACCAGTGGCCTGCTGGAGGTCATTTTGTAGGGTTCTGGCAGTGCTCATCATGTTCCTCCTCGCACAAAGGAGCAGATACCGGTCCTGCTGATGGGTTAAGGACCTTCTACGGCCCTGTCCAGCTCTCCTAGAGTAGCTGTCTGTCTTCCTGGAATCTCCTCCATGCTCTTGAGACTGTGCTGGGAGACACAGCAAACCTTCTGGCAATGGCACGTATTGATGAGCCATCCTGAAGGAGCTGGACTGCCTGCGCAACCTCTGTAGGGTCCAGGTATCGCCTCATGCTACCAGTAGTGACACTGACCCTAGCCAAATGCAAAACTGGTGAAAAACAGTCTGGTGAAAAAAATGTCAGTGGCCTCCACCTGTAAAACCATTCCTGTTTTGGGGGTTGTCTCACTGTTGCCCATCTAGTGCACCTGCTGTTAATGTCATTAACACTAAAGCAGTTGAAACTGATTACCAACCCCCTCTGTTACTTAACTGACCAGATCAATATCCCAGGAGTTTAACTGACTTGATGCTATTCTCTGATTAAAAAGTGTTCCCTTTATTTTTTTGAGCAGTGTATATATATTTCAATAGCAATATAATTCAAATTCATTTATATTTATATTTTGTTTATATATATATATATATTTTTTTTTTTTTTTTGAATAGACTGCAAATGCAAAGAATGATTAAAAAAATTCAATTTTTGTAGATATTCATAAATATATCAGTCTTTCTCAAAAGACATAGGCCTACCCAATTTAAGTCTTGCAATCTGTACTAATGAGCTAAGTTGAATCGGGTGTTTTAAGTGAGGGAGATATGAAAAATGTGCACTGGTGAGGGGTCACCAGGTGAGGGGTCACCAGGTGAGGGGTTGAGAAACACAGAAGCACAGAAACGAACATGATAAAAGAAACAGTGATATGTATAGTTTAACTTTTTATGTAACAATGTAACATTTTACAATGTAGTATATAACATAACAATATTTAAGGAAACACAAATTTTAATAATAATACTGGAAAAGTAGAATAAAACATTTGAGTAAACTTTAACACAGGAAAAAAATTACATATTTATAATGCATTCTTTTGGTCCAAACTAAAAAATAAAAAGATACATTTAGCCCTGTCTGCTTAGTGTTCACACTGTCATTTTTAACACAGAAGTTAAAGCTACAAAACATAAAACATAAGGATAAGCTCACAACCTAATTAAACATTTTATGACATGCAATGGAACTTATCCAACATCCAAAACAATGCTGTGCATATAGCACATATACATATACATAATGTTACATACAATTATCCATTATAATGCATTCTGTTGGTCCAGACTAAAAAATAAAAGGATACATTTAGTCCCGTTTGCTTAGTGTTCACACTGTCATAATAATCACAATAAGCTCACAACCTGATTGAACATTTTATGACATGCAATCCGCTCTAAAAGACATTGCACAGATATGTGTGATAAAGGGAAGTGGTGGAGTGTTTAATTTTTCCCAAACATCTGTGCAATGTCTTCTAGAGCGGATTCATTGTCATCACTCATAGAAAGCACTCTTCGGGTTTCAGTGTTGCTCTGGACACGTGTTGTAAGCTGTATGTTTTAGTGGAGTTCTGTTTTTTTGGTCAGGAGGAAATGCAGGTGGGTCAAGGGTTGAAGGTTGACTGGTTGTAGTGGACTATGAGAAAATTTGTTCGTCACTGGTTGTAGTGGACTGTGTGATGTTGGGTTGGTCACTGGTTGTAGTGGACTGTGTGATGTTGGGTTCGTCACTGATTGTAGTGGACTGTGTGATGTTGGGTTCGTCACTGGTTGTAGTGGACTGTGTGATGTTGGGTTGGTCACTGGTTGTAGTGGACTGTGTGATGTTGGGTTGGTCACTGGTTGTAGTGGAATGTGTGATGTTGGGTTGGTCACTGGTTGTAGTGGACTGTGTGATGTTGGGTTGGTCACTGGTTGTAGTGGACTGTGTGATGTTGGGTTGGTCACTGGTTGTAGTGGACTGTGTGATGTTGGGTTGGTCACTGGTTGTAGTGGAATGTGTGATGTTGGGTTCGTCACTGGTTGTAGTGGACTGTGTGATGTTGGGTTGGTCACTGGTTGTAGTGGACTGTGTGATGTTGGGTTGGTCACTGGTTGTAGTGGAATGTGTGATGTTGGGTTGGTCACTGGTTGTAGTGGACTGTGTGATGTTGGGTTGGTCACTGGTTGTAGTGGACTGTGTGATGTTGGGTTCGTCACTGGTTGTAGTGGACTGTGTGATGTTGGGTTCGTCACTGGTTGTAGTGGAATGTGTGATGTTGGGTTCGTCACTGGTTGTAGTGGACTGTGTGATGTTGGGTTCGTCACTGGTTGTAGTGGACTGTGTGATGTTGGGTTGGTCACTGGTTGTAGTGGAATGTGTGATGTTGGGTTGGTCACTGGTTGTAGTGGACTGTGTGATGTTGGGTTGGTCACTGGTTGTAGTGGACTGTGTGATGTTGGGTTGGTCACTGGTTGTAGTGGACTGTGTGATGTTGGGTTGGTCACTGGTTGTAGTGGACTGTGTGATGTTGGGTTCGTCACTGGTTGTAGTGGACTGTGTGATGTTGGGTTGGTCACTGGTTGTAGTGGAATGTGTGATGTTGGGTTCGTCACTGGTTGTAGTGGACTGTGTGATGTTGGGTTCGTCACTGGTTGTAGTGGACTGTGTGATGTTGGGTTGGTCACTGGTTGTAGTGGAATGTGTGATGTTGGGTTGGTCACTGGTTGTAGTGGACTGTGTGATGTTGGGTTCGTCACTGGTTGTAGTGGACTGTGTGATGTTGGGTTGGTCACTGGTTGTAGTGGACTGTGTGATGTTGGGTTGGTCACTGGTTGTAGTGGACTGTGTGATGTTGGGTTGGTCACTGGTTGTAGTGGAATGTGTGATGTTGGGTTCGTCACTGATTGTAGTGGACTATGAGAAAATTTGTTCGTCACTGGTTGTAGTGGACTGTGTGATGTTGGGTTCGTCACTGATTGTAGTGGACTGTGTGATGTTGGGTTCGTCACTGGTTGTAGTAGACTGTGTGATGTTGGGTTGGTCACTGGTTGTAGTGGACTGTGTGATGTTGGGTTGGTCACTGATTGTAGTGGAATGTGTGATGTTGGGTTGGTCACTGGTTGTAGTGGAATGTGTGATGTTGGGTTGGTCACTGGTTGATTTGGAGGACAGATCTGAAATGTGTTTTTCCGCACTATATGTGACTGGGAGAGGCCCGGCAGTCAGCAAATATTCCTCAAGATCGATTGAATCCATTGCATTCATGTCCTTTACATTTGTAAAAAACTGTCTCAGGACAGAGGTAGTTACAGTTAGTTCAATTGGTTCAGTGGATGTGTTGAAAGTCAATTGTCCACTGCATGTACTGATGTATGCAGTTGATTTGCGGTTTATTTTGCATAGTTTGCAGCGGTGGAAAGTTTGTTTAAGGTTAACCTGTTGTGCAGTGTTGCATTTTGGACATTTTTTCGATTGATTGATCACAGCCCCTTCAATCTCTCCTGTGATGTGTAATAGTGGAGGTTGTTGATCAGTGTGTGTAGAAATGGATGCAGTCGGTGTTTCTAACAAAGTTATGGCGGTTTGTGAACTTGTTGTCAGGTTTAATTTACTGTTGAAAATACGGGTTGAAAGATTGGAGAAGTTGTATGACCGGTTGGTTTGAACTAGTTCAATCTGTTTGTCCCACAGTGAAAGTTGTATTTGCCCTGTGGTGTCTGCTATGGTGCAGGTTCTCACTTCACATAATGCTCCAAATGCAGTCACAGGTTTGCTGGCAGCGTCGACTCTGTGCACTGATGCAGATAAGTTTGAAATCTGTAATAAAGAAAGTCAATTAAAATCAAGATGGGAGAACAGGTGAAATATGAATTTACAGCTTAGGGTTGTAGAGCCATATATATATATATATATATATATATATATATATATATATATATATGATTTTTATAACTTTTGTTTATCTATGGTATTTGGATGATGCTATTTCCTCCTGTTCAAGTCCACAGCACCTGATAATGTCGCACGTAAGAAGGTATATCTTAAGCAGCTTACTAAGGTATGGTTCAGGGAAAACGACTAGCAATGGTATACCTTTAGTTAAGTTATAGCCTACCTTAAGAGTCTTCGTAGTGTGCTAAGAAACAATGTTATTGGGAAACGCAGCCCAGAGCATTAAGACTGGTCACAGCTCTTGCATAGTTTCCCTATTGATAGTTTGATTGCTTCTATAACTCTTCTTATTTGTAATTTGCTTTGGATAAAAGTGTTTTATAAATAATTAAATGTAAATGTTTCTAATGTTATGATCAAATTTACACTTAACATTTGAATTTTTTCTTTGATTAATAGATTTGTTAGTATATTTTAATTGGTTATATTCATTTGTAGGCTCATCTAAATTGTCTGAAGTTTGCAAATTAAAATATTGTGTAGATGCATTTGAGTATGAAGTAGAAGGATGGGTTAGTTTGTAAAATGTTTTGCTGAATTCATCCCAAAAAATTGTACCATGTTTCTGATGGCATTTATGAATATGAATAGCCTACTATATTTTTAAATACTATGTAAAGTGTATTTGATTGTTTGAAATATAACAACTGTTGATAAATTATATAGTATAGAGGTTGACGGATTTTTTTTTTATTGACTGAAAATAGTATGAATACTACAGTACAATTTGCTTTTTCATAATAATAATTATCAATTTATTCACTAGATGTTGCATTAGCAGAGAATGAACCCAAGTAGCTTTTATTTTATTTTATCAAAGCTGAATGGACGCTAACATTTATTACCTCCTCAGTTAAACAATATGACGAACACATGTAAAAGGGACCCAAATGTTTTATGTTACTATTCTATTTGCATAACTTTATATATAAAGGCACCTTTATGCATTTATTTGTTGGGCAAGTTGTACATTTAAAGCTAGTGACATGATTGATTTGTCTACATTGATATGTTCATATAGCCAACACAAACATAAATAAATCAGAAACGCCTTACATTTCAAGTTTGTTTTTTTATTATCAGTGCAATACATTTTTTTTTGTATTTTTTTTTTTTTGTGATAATCATTAAGTGTTGTAAAATAGAAATAAATAAAGTTAGAGGCTAATATGTAGGTCTAATACATGTAATTTTAATTCTCTGGGCTGCATTTCCTGATAACATTTTCTCTTAGTGCACTATGAAAACTCTTAAGGTATAACTAAAGGTATACACTTCTAGGTGTGTTCCTTGAACCACACCTTAAAGCTGTTTAAGATATCTTAAGTGGGACATTACCAGGCAATGTCCATGGCAATGGTGCTGAATTTTTTCAAGAATCAATTATTCTCTCGTGCAGGGGCTAATTAACTGCATTATGCGAGTTTTAACTGTGGTTAATGCATCATGAACAAACATTAATGATCAATGTGCAGTTGTATTGGTCAAATATTAGAACATGCTGAAACAATCTAATCTAAATTGCATAATGCTGATATTTTATGTAAGCTAGTTATCAGGGGTGACAGGTCAAAGTTCTAAAGTCTTCAGACAATGGCCGTTTTTAACTTAGTTTTTGCAAATAATTGTAGCGTTTCAAAACTGCAGGATGATTCACTTACAGCAGCCTTAGCATATTGACATCATGAGCCAAGTAATATTGTTTAACACCAATTACCAGTGTGCACATTAACATTCTCATGTATCTCAAAAAAGATGAATTTAATTATTTATTTCCAGAGTTCAGATAGCTTTACTGCTTGCAAGTCTTTGTAAAGTTAAATTAAACTGTCGTCTTCCCTTGTATAAGTAAGCATCATCAGAAGCCACGAGTCGCACTGGTGTGACGTCAACTCCCCTCTTCGATTGATTGGCTAGAGGAGTAGCTGTCAATCTAGAACTAGTGGACCAATGGTGACACTTAAGCCCACCCTAATTTACATGAAACTCGAACTGCAACATTTGGGAAAGCAAGCGCAGAACATAGAAAGACGAGCGAAGAGAAAAACAGCACAAGCGTACAAAAGATTAAAATATGAGCAGAAAAAGCAAGAGAGCACAAAGTACAGAGTAATAAAACCAAGGAAAACATACTTTTTGAGAAAGCATGACCATAAGTTTAAGTTTTGTGTAAAATAACTTTTAATGCGTTTAAAGTTTTTATTCCTGCTTCTTATTTCTTGATTCACACTTATTATATTTTGATCCGTGACCACATTGTTTGCTCTTCTGATCATTTTGCATTATTTTTTTCAGTTTGTGCAATATATTTTTACATGTGTTTTTAAAATTTTGATTCACGCTTTTTATATTTTGATCCGTGGCTGCAATACTTTAGGCGGGAAATTGATCCCATAGTACAGTAGTTACTTTTCAGTGCTCAAAGAGATTTGCGACCGATCGCTGGATTATCTCATCTATCTGTTCAAGACTGTCACTGGAAATCATTGTGGAATTATCAGTACTTGGTTGGATTTTTTGCCTTTGGAATTTCGTCACAGGACAGTGTTGCTTCACATCATCGAGCTCCCGGACTTAAAGGAATCAGCCGGTGAGGCCGATTCAACCACACACACACAAACACACACACACACACACTTACAGTACATTGTACAGGACTAATACGGACAATTCCTCCGCTTATATTACAATTTATTTCTTGTTTTTCTTTAGATGAGATGTGTATATATTAGGGGTGCAACGGTACAGATAGCCCACGGTACGGTCCGTACCTCGGTTTTTGGGCCACGGTCTCGGTTTGGTTTCGGTACATGTTTTGTGCAGAAAGAGACTGCTATTTCATCCCAAAAATATGTTTTATTTTTCTTATGAGCATAAACAGAATGTCACAGTAGGAAGAACATCAATGTATGGAATAAATTAACACTCTAGTCTGTACTGAACAACACTAAGTAATACAACCTCTTCAACTATCACTTATATGAAATACAAAATGTAAACAAACACACTTCAAAATATTCAAGTGGATCCCAATTCCAAACCTTGATAACTGGTATATGAAGTGATCAATGTGAAAGAAAAAGTGCACTTTTACCTTTAACAAACATAAATTAGCTTGTGCTTTGAATAAAAAAAAGCAGAGCAAAATAATATAATAAAAAAAAATACTGCATTCAGGATACAAAGTGCAATGTTATTTACTCATCCACTATTGAGAGATTCTTGTGCAAAAAGATGAGTCTATCAACACTGTCTGGTGCAAGGCGAGACCGGTTGGCACTAACGATGTCCCCAGCAGTGGAGAAAATTCTCAACTTTTAAGAATGCCGCAAGCGCACCGTAGGTCACGTGACAAGAACCAACCAGAGCGCAGCTGATGGTTGCTTTAGCAACGACAGACGCCTCCGGAGCGCAACCGCCCTAGCGCTTTGGAAAAAGGAGAACGCGGCGCGCCTAGCGTTTTCTACGCGTTTTTAGGCGCGATATGTGAACGGCGCCTAAAGCAAAAACTAAAAGGATCAGCGCGAACTCAATGGCAAAACCGAAGTCCCGCGGGACACGAGGGTAGATTGTCCCGTGCAGGGCTGACCGAACGGTCCGGGATTTTACCGTGTACCGTTGCATCCCTAGTATATATATATATTTCTTGGTACAGCTTGGTGTTTTTTTTATTTTTTTTTATTGTTATACACTTTGGGTTTAAACCAAGTTGATGTTATCCAAGAGTTCTTTTTGATGAACATTCAAACATAACTTTAAAGAAGGGTCAAGGCCGTAAAGTTTTTGTGTATCATCACCTATAATCTTAGCCTGACTACGTCAGATTTCGTACTTCAGCTCAATTTCAGTTCGCTTCTGTACTCAGTCTGAGATAGCGACCTATATCCACGTTTTCCTCCGGCCTCAAAACAGCCGGCCAATCAACGAACAGAGGGCGGGCTGAGAGCCGTGATGTCGTAGACGCTGATTGTACCGTGGATGCGTAGATTTACTTCACATAATCTGCAAAAGTCGTTCACAGCCATGTTCACTCCGGTATTTCGCTCGATGGTTTTGTTTTCGCATCATGTATGTGTTTACAGTGGAAGTTAGATCCAGCGCATAACACACGCCATAACCAAACGTTATGTGATTGGCTTACGGGTAACCAATGATTTTAAACTTCAGACAAGCGTATATATTGATATTGATATATTGACAGACATATTGATATTATAGTGCATATTGATATAGCGTTTACAGTTTGATGAAACTATGAGTTGCTTAAAGGATTGATTCACCCCAAAATGAAAATTTCCTAATAATTGACTCACCCCAATGCCATCCAAGATATCCATGTCTTTCTTTCCTCAGTGGGTATGTAATGATTCATGTCTAGTGATGTGACATTTGAACCGAGGCGTCGGAGCTTGTGTCGAGAAAAAATGGGCGTGCCAGATGAAGCCGCGATTCGAGGCTTGTGTTGTTAACGTGAAAATCACGTGACTGATGACAAACGAGGCCTCGGTTTGTGTGGATACGTCATCGGTTCGGTCTGAGTGTCGCTTCTGGATAAAAGGCGGCTCGAAACTCGCGCCACCTTGTGGGTGTTGTCAGGAGTAGTAGAAGCAGTTGTAGTAGTGTTAAAGAGTCAGAGAGTTAAATAACTATCATTGTCATTGTCGTTATTGTGTCATATATGTGTTAGGGCTGTGAAGACTCAAATTTCATCATTTACTGTTGTTTTTAGTATTATTATTACTTTTGATTAATATTCATAATTAGTAGTATTATGTATCTCTTTTATACTTTTTATATACATTCATAATTATTTGTACTCATTGTATTTTGTGAATATGTGGGAGAGACTTTGGGAGACTTTGGACTTGAGTGTGTGCTGCTGCTGGACTGAAATGTATAAGCATAGCATAAGGGGAATACATTCCAACGTTAATGGAAACCATATGTTCTTCTGCTGAATGTATGTGTTCCTATGGTGATGTAGTTTTTTCCTTGGTCAGGGATATAAAAACCAAGCCCTGTTTGTCCGAAAATCAGGAAGAGATGGAAATGTAGGAAAGATGACTGAGAAGCTGAATTAGACCTTCGCTTGGTCCATTGTCTCTTCCTCCTATGTTTTATAACCCAAATAAATAAGATATCTCTTGGCAAAATCACTGGTGTCTGTTTCCATGAAATTAAACAACAGGGGAAAGCAAGATTTTTAAATCAACAGCTGTATATTATTACATTATCAGGTTAGAATAGTTATAGTATATTGTTATTATTAATTATAGTAGGCTTAGCTATATTATAGTCTTGTTATATTAATTAGATAAGATTATTTGGATTGCTCTGGATTTTTTTATTTGGATTGTCCTTTTGGATTTGTTTGCTTTTTGTGACTCTTCCTTTTTCCTGGTAATGGAGACAGCAAGAAAGAAGGAATCCTCCCCTGTCTGAGCTCAACAGAAGCATCAGTATCCTCATTTATACCAGCTGGCACTGGCATTTTTTAAATAAGTGTGTTACCCCAACACACTTGAAATAATTCTGTTTCTCAATAAAAATCGATTGTAATCCTTCCTTCCAGACTATTCTGTTGCAGTTTACTTTATTACACTCCCTCCACCATAAGCACTGCACTCAACACAGTGTCACTGTTGTTGTTCATACTGTCACTATCCAAACAATTAATGAATAATGAACTGTGTGTGTGACTCTGCACAAGTCAATTCAGACAGAGAAAGATACATATTTTATATTATACACAGTAATGGACAAATGTCTGCTCATGTCTTTTTATTATTGCAAATGAAAGGTTACATACATCAACAGCGAGTACAAAATAAATAAATGCATTTTTTTATTTAGACAAATATTTTTCTAATATATATATATTTTTCAAAAAAATATATATTGTGTATAAAATTGGGGGGGGGACACTGGTTCAGAATGAATGAATTTGTCTGCTATTTCTTTGCACAGTAGCTAGGTGTCACTAGTGAGCAATGCTGAATGAAGCTTCGAGTAATGAACCTTTGGCTGAAGCAATGGGCTGCGAGGTATCAGTGGTTCAGGAAGCCTCATTTTGCCATCACTATTCATGTCTGTGTTCCTCTGTCTTGTCCCGTGTTTAGCAGTTCCCCGTTATGTTGATTAGTCTCCCCAGGTGTTTCTTATTTACCACGCCCCCTCGTTATCTTGTTTAGCTTGTTTGCATTTGTATTTAAACCTCGGTGCTTCAGGGTGCTTTCACACCTGCCTCATTTAGTTTGGTTGAACCGCACTAGAGTTCGTTTTCCCCGTTGGTGCGGTTCGTTTGGGCAGGTGAGAATGCGGCAATCGCACTCGGGTGCGCACCAAAAGCGGACCAAACAAGCGTACCGAGACCTCCTGGAAGAGGTGGTCTCGGTACGCTTTGAAACGAACTCTGGAGCGGTTCGTTTGTGGTGAGAACGTGATCCGACCTCGAACAGAACCAACTGCCAAAGAACTGTGCATTTTTGGAAAAGCCATTTGCCGTAGTCAGCTGCGTTGTGCATTATAGGATGAGGAGAAATGTTTGTTGACAGTTTGCAGCTCGCGGACAAACTTGGAGTTGTGAGGAGGTGCGGAGCCTGATAGAAATATTATTAACATTATTTTCGAGCCGCATCCTCGGTTCATTCTCAAATATTATTGTTTGTCTAAAGTGGTGTAGACAAACTATATGATAAAATATGACCAAGGATACAATAAGCCCACGCAGTCGTCTCTCCGTAGTAAACAGCGGCGTGTTGTCTGCCGGATTTTCCACCTCTTTGTTTACTTCTGGGAGTTCTGTTGGAATTTTCCCGCACGTTAATTCTGACCAAACGAAGTGCAGTTATGGAAATGCGTTCCGAGTGATGTGGATGTTGTCACGTGACTGCATTTTGGTTCGTTTTATCAACTCATAAACTGATTCGGACCAGAGCGATCAGTGTGGTGTGAAAAGGAACCAAAACGCCTTAAAAATGCTACAAAGTATAATTTTCTGCCCTTGGTCCGGACCAAATGAACCGAACTAGAGATGTGAAAGCACCCTCAGTTGTTGTTTTTCGGTCGTTGTAGCTGTTTCTTGTTCCTGTCCTTAGTTCTGTTGTTCTGTTATTTGCCGTGGATAACTAGCCTGGCAAGCCAGACCTACATCAAGATGTTAGGTCCAGTAGCGCGGGAAGGGGGGTTCGGCGGGGGCTGCAGCCCCCTCGTCATAGCATCAGCACCCCCAAGTGGGGGGCTGTGGACTAACATAATATTGTTCTTTAAAAACGTGAAATAAAAATAAATAAATGGACAGCGTTAACTAACTCTCTTATGCCTAATGTAGTGAGTGTTCAAGCTACGGAGAAAATGAAATAAAGTTTGAATTTGTCATGCTTTGTTCCGATCAGAGCTTGTGAGCGGAGATCGAGCGCATTTCTGAATATTCCCTCGCTCGCTCATTCTGCTCAGGGTCGCTCGCTCAATCCAGAATGGCCTGCTGGTTCGAAAATATGTGGAATAAGGGCTGCCTCCGACTAAAGTTTTTTTCTAGTCGACTAGTAGTTGTTCATTTAAGCCATTAGTGGACAAATCCCCCCTTTATATTAATTGTATTACTTAAATAGGCTATATTCAGGACAGAGCATGTGAGCGGAGTGGAGTGGGAGCGGGCGGATCTTGGACAGAGCGCAGAGCGGCATTTTTAAAAGGACGGAGCGTCGCCTTATTTCCCGCTCCAATTTTGCTCAGTTCACACCACGAGTCTGAAGCATGCTCAGTCAAACCTAAACCAGGATCCATCTGTCTTGCACAGTCATCAACAGTAGACTATTTTCAGTCAAAACTCGGCTCAATAATGGAGTTCAAAAAGTAGGCTACTTCAAAAAGGAAAATAAGAAGTCATACAGGTGTAGGCTACTATTAATATAAAACTAACTAACAATGATAATGTGGTACAAGAAAACGAATGTGGAGACATCGTTTCAGTCAGCAAAGATTCATTTTGGAATCTCAAAAGACACATCTCTCGAAAACATGAACGTGACCTACGCGAACACGCAACAAAAGGTTAGCAAATTGAAACGGTAACTTGTAACAAAGTGTAAATTAAATATAGCGTAATATTCAAACAAATTCGTTTTTTCATTCAAGTAGACCTAATGGTTCGTTTTATTTAGCCGGATTTGTGTCGTCCGTATTAATATTTATATTATTAGGCCCATTTATTCGTTTAATTTTACTGCAGTTTGTGTGTATGGAAGCCAATTTAAATTTTAATCGTGTGCGTTGCGCAAAAGTTCACTTATCAAAATTCTGGCCTTATAGTTAAATTACTTTTAAAAAATGTATATGTATATTTTTGTTTATATAATTTTTATTTATATTATTAGGCCCATTTATTCGTTTAATTTTACAGGACTTTTTGTGTAGGCCATATTCCTTCTTACATAGGCCTGTCATTTGAAATAAAACATTTCAATTTGAAAAATGTTGTTGTTGATCATTAGTTGTTTAGGAGGTAAGGCTGTGGTCTAAGCTAACAGTGATATACATGTAGATTTTTTTCCTTTTTCGGAAGCGAGCGGGGGGCGATTTGAGTGGAGCGCGAAGCAAACCTGGTTGAGCGCTGAGCGATAATAAGCGGAGCGGCCTGATGTAGCTTAGAGCGGGGGAGCGGAGGGGTGAACAGTCCCGTGAGCGATAATGAGCGGAGCGGCCTGATGTAGCTTAGAGCGGGGGAGCGGAGGGGTGAACAGTTCTGTGAGCGATGAGCGGAGATTCTCACCGCTCCACTCCGCTCACATGCTCTGATATGAAGTAATACCTCAGTAGTTATGTCCTCAGATGTCTGTTCTGGTTTATCAGGCTCAGTATTGTCCTTGTATTTTGGCTCATGTTTTGCTTTGGTCGACAGGTCCATTGGTGTATCTGTATTGACTTTGGTGTTTTCCATCTGGCTGGTGTTGATGCTGATGTGTTTGTTTTCTGGACTTTGTGATGGCTTTGGCAGTATATAAGGTGGGTCAAAGTATTTTGTCCTACGTTTGTGATGTTTTCTAGATGTTTTCTTTGCCCATTCTTCTTTCTGGCAGAAGAAGTTTTCTTTAGGTTGTGGATCACGGCAAGGCAGTGACAGATTATTGTTAATTATGTGTTCTCTGTATCTGGCTTGTAGGGATCCATACATTTTGTGGATAAGTCAGCAGGACACAGGAACTTTTTTGTTTGAAGGATGCTCTGTTTGACCCTCCAAAACCACTCTTCCACATGGCAGTTAGTTTCCCTGGTTTTGGATTGTTGGCTGACTGTAGCTGTGCTGATTTTAGAAAACCGGCTTAGATCCCCAAGAAGCACTCCACTCCAGAGGGGGAAATGCTCATATAGGTGTTCATGAGGACGTCGATAAGCTCTGGACAGAAAAAGTTTTTTTTTTTTTTTTTGCTACCAAGGTTTAGGCTCTTGACCCTTTACAAAATGGCACTAAACACTGATTTGAACGGCGATCTATCACACACAGAGGTTGCAATTTGTGGTGTCTCTGTGACCTCTGGCTTTGTTTCTGACTCACTGATTTTTATTGTTGTCTTCATTATTTTCAGGTCTAGGGAAGCTTTGGCTGCATTCACCACATCTGTTTCCTCTGGTGATGTTAACAGCACACACATATCCATGAATACAGCCGTTGCCTCCTCTAGATGTGTGCTGTTTAACAACAAGGCGAAGCAATAGGTAGCGTACTCTTTTACAGCCTTGCTGTCGGTGTTTCTTGAAAATGCCTGGCACACTGCCTTTATAATATGTGAAGAGCAAAGATGTAAAACACTGAATTGATGATCACCACTGTTTACTGTGTTTGAAACAATTCGGTGTGCTCTCTGCAGATACGTCAAAATGCTTTCTTTGTTGAATGCCAGCCGGACACTTGACATTAATCCCCAGCTGAAGTCAGTCTCCACTTGATGTACCTGGCATGATGTTATCTGACCAAGGGCCCTTAATGTTTCCATTAGCCAATATGTCAAGGTAGGAATTGAGTGCAGATTAGTAAGGAGCTCACTCACAGGAACTGGTGGCATGTTTCTTCCCATTCCCGGCAGTACATGAGCATAGTAGAGCACTCTCTTGGGCTGACCGGGAATGCGTGAGGTGACACTACCAGTGGCATCCAAGTGAAGTGTTACTGTTGTTGTTTTTTTCAGATGCTGGGCTAAAATGTGCAAACCCCACTGTGTGTACATGTGTACAGCAGATGGGTCCACCTGCAGATGTTGTAGGTAACCAGCAGTCTCAGCACCTTCAGATGTAGCACATTCTCTCATTATTTTTTGTGTAAGCGCCAGCTCCATGATTATGTCATCATGTAGCCTGGTGCTTTTTTTTCAATTCACTGGATATAACCCTCAACACGTCTTTAGTTAAGCATTGTGAGATATTGCCTGCCACAATCTCTTCTGATGGTGATTTTCTTAGGGCTTGATAGGAGTAATTGCTCACACCATGTTGAATGCTTTTAGCAATTTTTCGGAAATATTTGGCCTGTCACTTTTTGTGTGTTATGTCTCCTTTACGGGCTACAAAGACAGTAATGGTCTTTTTTTGATTTTGTTGGGGGGTTTTTATTGTAAAAGTAAAGACTGCTGCACAGCCTTTAAAGGTGCAGGTGGCACGGGCTCTAAAGAAAGGCAGGGATCGTTTCCGACTATTTTTGCATTTAACATGTTGGTACTTAAAGCACAGCACACAACAAGGACTGATCTTTGTGAATTCTTTGTACAGGACATCTGTCCATGGTCTCTGGAGTTGGTTTGAACCATGCAGTGGCTTTATTTTTTCCCACCTCTCCCATTTTATTTCCAAACTGAATTTTTTTGGGCCTGGTGTCGTGGCCCTCCACTCTTTGTTGTTTCTGTCATGTTCTGGTTCCTGTTCCTGTTTTTCTTCCTCTTTTTTTTCAGAATATGTGGACACTGAAACCAAGTCACTCTCCTTACTTTCTGACTTCAAATCCACACCATTTGTATTTATTTCTGAGTTACATGTATGTTCATCATCATTTTCAGTACACTTTTGTTCTTCTAAAACAATGTGTTCTGTCTGGTCATTTTGTTGTTGACTTCTTGTCCATCTAAAAATGTAATTATTATCATTAGTAGTAGTAGTATTTCAGTATAATTCTACCAAGTGTAATGTTTTAAACCTACACTACCATTCAAAGTTTGGGGTTATTAAGAATTTTTGATTTTTTTTTTTTTGTACACTACTGTTTTCAACATAGATATTAATAATACATGTTTCTTGAGCTGTATATTAGAATGATTTGGAGACTGGAGTCATGATGCTCAAAATTCAGATTTGATCATATAAATCAAATAAATGCAGCCTTAGTGAGCATAAGAGACTTAAGAGAGACATAAGAGAGCATACAATCTTACCGATCCCAAACTTTTGAAAGCCAGTGGATGTAGTTGCATTATATTTGCTGCTTTAAGTGAAGTACACATCATATGACTTGTAAATGGGTATTTCACACAAAAATGAAAATTGTCAACATTTAATAGTAGGGAAAAAAAATATGGAAGTCATTGGCTACCAACAACTGTGTGGTTACCAACATTCTTCACAATATCTTCTTTTGTTTTCAACAGAAGAAATAAACTCATACAGGTTTGGAACAACTTAAGGTTGAGTAAATGATGACAGTCATTTTTGGCAGAACTAACCCTTTAACATTGGATAAATAAAGGGCATTTCTGAGTTGGTAAATTTATACAAGATGCGAGCGGTGATAGAGTGGATCTATGTTGGTCAATCCATCTGAAGTGCCCAACTGGGGTCAGCCCTATGTTCCAACATTTCAAAGAATTTATTTTTTACTGAATTTTTTTTAAATTAGGCCCTATGTTCCCACAGCCCTATGTTCCCACAACCATATGTTCCCACAGTCCCATGTTCTCTCATGTTACTATGTCCCCTATGAAGGGTAGGTTTTAGTGCTTGTGCTGGTACAGGGATAGCCCAATTACATCCCAGACAAGTCTCCCTCCTGTGAGGGGTAGGGTTAGGTATGTTAGGGTTAGGGCTGTGGGAACATAGGGCTGTGGGAACATAGACATGCTCCCCTTCAACCAAGATTGCTGCTTTTTTCCATTTAATTTGAACATCCATTTGTTTTGGAAATGCAAAACCACCAGTTTATTAATATTTGGCTTGGTGTAACCACAGTGGCCATGTTTGTTACACATTTTAGTTACAAAGACATTTCTGGAAACCACAGTATCTTACAAAAACAGATCTCTACAGCAGTGGCGTGCACAGACCTCCGCTGGGGCTGGGCTGAAATCGTGTTCCCAGTGGAGTGGGGGTGCTGGGTTTCCCGCCCAGTGGAAATTGCTGGAAGTTTACAGCAAATTGGTTCACCTGCAGTTGTTGCAGATAGCCAGCAGTCTCTGGACAGTCAGTAGTAGTACATTCTTTACCTTCCTCCTAGGTTTAAATCGTGTACGGCATTGTGACTGAAAGGGCACTTTTTACTATTAGTGATTAAAGTTTTTGTCCTGAAATGTTCTGCTTGCACACTATACTTCTGTATGCTTCCTCATCCTAAAAACATAGAAAACCTCACATTATAAATTGACATTATGTCACTCTTGATCAATTAATTTGGATATAATGTCTAAGTAACAACACTGCAAGTTCTTGTACCGGTATGCTGTATTTTTTTAAGAGCGTTTGGACTATCCTGAGCTGAGGTTTACCTTACATTGAGATATACCTAAAATGTGTTGTGTGTCATGACACAAAGTCAGCCACTGTGGTTAAACCAAGTAGAACATTGGTGGTTCTGCAATACCAAATACATAGAGGTAATTGTGCAACACACTTTACAATTTTGGACCTCTTGATTTACAATGACCCATAGACAAGTATGTGCCAATAAAATAGCCTCAAGCTCACCACACCTGTAATGCACACCTGAAAGTCATTCTTTCAAAACTTGCTTTCATTTTTGTTTTGTTTTTTTTGTTTACACGTACTCATTGTTTCTCAACACAAGAATATTGTAACTTGTAATGAGAGAATTTGATTGAATCACACACGATCATGGTTAAATTTAATGTATTTGTAGTAAGTTTATGTATAAGACAATGATCCACTTGTAACACTTGATTATAAAAACTATCAGTAAAGCAATTTAACACTCTCCCTTACCTTCACAAAGGACTTCAGTACGTATACCTCGCCTGTTGTTCTTCCATATCATGCTCAACCATTTGCACAGTTTGTCATTTGTCTTTTGAAAAATATTCATAGCCAGGTTTGACCATGTTTCTGAACAGATTTTTTCTTTTTTTGCTGATATTGTTAAAGATAAATGCTTTTATAATAGCATCCCTCCCACCAGCATCTGTCCATACATCTTTGTTTTTTAATTTGTGTCCTTTTTTATATCTACCCATGTTTGTTAGAGAACATGTGTGAAACAAAAGCTTATCCTTTTAACATTTCAATTTATATGTGTCATTATGACATACTGCCTCCTACAGGTGTGGGGAACAATGTAATTCCAATTTGAGATAGAATATATATATATATACTGTTACTAAAACCAATATCCAGATATTCTTCTAGAATCCAGTAACAACACACACCCTTTGAAGTTGAAGTAGAAAACTTTATGATTATCAAACTCGGTCAAAACAACTGCAACATGTTCCTCTAGGGGGCAGTAATACCGCACACTCTTTAGGAGGCTTTGAGAGATTTTGTACCATGTTTGCTTTCAATAACATGTGTTGTGCTGTAGTTTTATGAATAACAAAAACACACATTTGTTCTTCTATTAACCAGTAACAACACACACCCTTTGAAGTGGAGTTAGAACACTTTATTTATTATCAATGAGCTTATGCATTTCTTTAAATATCAGTATATCATACCCTGTGCTGGGAGTCTGTGAATGTTCAACATGTTCTTCTAGGAACCAGCAACAACACACACAATCTATATTCAGGAAAACCTCTATATGCATTTTACACACATTTATTTGCACATCTGAATCTCAGTAACATTGTTTGTGCATCACTTATGACAGCTAAACAAACTGAAAGCAGTTATTTTAACAATATAACACTATTTGAATTGAATTTTGGGATTGAATATTAAGGTTTTCACTCTAAATTTAAAACTTCTTTGTCTTAATAACATTAGGCTACTATTACAACACATTTTATTCTTCCCAGTGTATAACTTCCCAATGTATAACATTTACGGTGTTTTTACCAGGTGTGTGTGTGTGTGTGTGTGTGTGTGTGTGTGTGTGTTTAGGCTTTGTGTGCACAGTTTAAACACATTTCTTTTAAGAGTAAAGCATATATGGATGGAACAATTGAGCGTTTTTCCTCTTCGTTATGTACTTTTTAGACTGTCCCTATCTGCTGTTTTACATTACAAAATGTATAGGTTGTGATACAGTCAAGCCGATTAAAACACACTGCGTGTTCTCGTCTATGTTTTAAAACAGTTCGAACACAACCTGTTTTTCGTTCTTATGCCAAATCATTATTGATGTTGTTACGTCTGAGGATGTATACGGTGTGTCATATAGGTGTGAATGTGTATTTGGGTTTTGTTCTTTGCTCTCCTTGCTCTGTCTCTCTGTCTTTTCATTATTACGACAGATACTCGAACCAGCTGTACTCAATCTATGGATGCCTGACGTGATTGGAGGGTGAAGGGGAGGAGCAAGGATATAACCAGGAGTGGATCTGTTGAGAGGAGAGAGAGACTTTTGATGGCAGGATCAATTCCTCCTCCTGTCGGCCCAGATCGCATTGTTGATTTATGTGCTTATACATTTGTTGATTTATGTGCTTATACATTTGTTGATTTATGTGCTTATACATTTGTTGATTTATGTGCTTATACATTTGTTGATTTATGTGCTTATACATTTGTTAATTTGTTCCTGAGTAAGTGAGCTCAGGACGTGTTGTAAGTGTTCTTAAGTTGAAAAGAGAACTGAACCTGTATTATGTTTGATTTCCTTCTTATTTCATGTTAAGTATGTTATCTTTAATTATCCTGATTTGGGGAAGGTAGGGGGAGGGTGCCATCTTTGTTTGTATTCTTCATTTTCTCCTGTTTATGGATAGACAGGGAGAGAGGGAAGATTGATGTTATTTATTTTCTTCGGATTATCTTGTTCTAGGTAATTTACTAAGATTTCTGGGTTAGTTAGTTTAAGTTTTGTTTGTTATTGTGGCATAGCTCTCCCCGAAGATATTCTTTTTTCTTTTTATTATTATTACTAAACTTTGTTTTTTGTTATCCTCCTTGTGATTTGTTATTCTTTATATTTTTCAAATACAAAGATATTATTTGAATCTGTGGTTGTGTGATTTCTGGGACAGGAGGTTGGATTATCCTGGTACTCTCTCCAAGGGTTAATTTTCTTTATTTAATTTAAGTTTATTTTTTATTATTATTACTTTGTTACTGACTCCCCAACCCTAGATGGGTAGAGGAGCGCGGGGCACAACGTAACGCAGGGCTAGTTGTAACACGCTTGTTTTAAATACTTCCACACATGCTAGGATGACGAAACTTGGTGTGTTTACTAGTTGCCATATCAACACTATATAGAGGAAAAAATGCGCCAATTATTATTTTTTTTTTGGAAGATATCCATAGACATTTATTAAAGTAAATTTTTATTTATTTATTAAAGTAAAAGACATTTAGTACATTTCTTAATTTTTCATCTCTATTTTTTGTGTTTATTTAAAGCCCATGTTGCAGGTTAGAGTACCCAGTAAGCCAATGTATAGAAAAATAATGTAGGAACTAGATTTAAATATACACATATACTTATAAAACGCTATTTAGGCTTCTGGAGTCGTTTTTGTGAGAAAATTTTACTTCCGCATTTGAAAACCGCCGAACCTGAAGTGACGTAACATGAGGGAGAGCGGTCAAAGTAAACAATAGGAAAGCAATGGATCGCAATGACAGCTCGGAAAGCTGGGGGAATTGTAGCCTAAATGTTTACTCGTATGATATATATAATTAATGTAATTGATATATATATGATGATATCATATAATTATGAGCCTGATATGAAGCCAAGTGAGCAGGACAGGCCAGGGTTAGACAGAACAACGGTGAGTTGTGGTGTGAGGAGAACAGGGCGAGAGAACAGTGTTAGCTTATAGATGTATTCACGTTAGCCTGACGATATGTACAACACTATGCTCAGATCACAATACTGTACAGATTATTATCATCATGTATCAGGCAATAGCAAAGCTAGTATTTAGACCCTTACCTGCATGTGTTGTGTGTGTCAGCCATTAGGAGACAGTTTCCAGAGGAAGAGGGACTTTATAAAGGCTTTGAATTGACCCATTTGGTGACCATGAATAAAAAGAATGATCACAATCACAACTGTCTTACTGTATAAATGAATTATAGAACATAATATATTATATTTATAATAATAATAATAATAGTGTCGGCTGCAGACTAATAACAAACACATAAATGCATTACAAGTTTATGTAGGATATGTTAATGAATTAAATTAAGACAAGGCACATTTTGTAAAACAGATGTACAATATGTGATCTCTGACGGATCCGTGAGCGTCATGTTTCCCGCCGGCGGCCGAACCACATGCTGACGGCGGACCGTCACCGGGCGACCCAATGAAGGAGCCGGAACAGTGTCCACATATCGCCGGGATTATAATCATCCGGTCTATAGTGAATGCTACACACTACCGCGTTATTCAAAGCAGAAGCAGAAGTGAAGTCCCGTCTCTTACCCTGCACAAAACGCACACTGGCACGGAAGATCGCACCGTCCTTTTTCTTATTCGGAAACCTGTGGACTCGATACCCTGACAGGCCATAATTCACAATCATTTACCACAACGATGATTAATTGAAATACAATAAGCACCGAAAACACACTGAATCATGACCGCTCCAACTGAAAACCAACCTACTCCACACTGAGCGAACGCAGAGCCGGCGAACGACTACCTCATGTGACGTCATATGACGCGATGGTGAAAAAAAAGCGGTTTTTCTACATAGTCAAGGAAACTGTCACGTTTTCTATTAAATTTGTGCCCTTATGTCTTGCAAAACAATTATTAATCCTGCATTTACTTTTCATATGGTATTTTCATACAAGGTTATATTAATTTTGAAAAAAGAAAAAAACCTGCAACATGCCCTTTAAAATTAAACAAATCTGATATTATTTTATTCTCCAAGATGTTATTTAACAGTTGAGATAGTTCTTTAATGCTTCGCTAACTAGCAGAAAACACTAGCAGGGTTTAAATCCCAGTTGTGCAGGCGGGGGCATGTTGTAACACTGCGTTACAATGTGCCCCTATTAGAAATATGCTATTATATTCTATACTTTTATTAATTTTATTGAGAAAACGTGAGAAAAAGGTGAATAAAGACAGAGTCAATGTTCAGAAATGACTAATTATACATTTGTTTTGAACTATGTTGTATAGCTGTGTTTTCCTGTATTTGTTGTCAAAACTCAAAAATGAGTTTATATTTAATTATTAAAACTTGCCATTATTTTATATGAAAAAGTTAATAATTGTATTTTATTTAGAAAATATTTTAGTTTGTCTTGTATATTTTTTATTAGATCAGATAACATTTTAAGCTGTCATATGTCATGTTACAATGTGCCCCACACATGTTACAATGTACCCCACCTATGGGGCATGTTGTCACATTTCACTTCCATTCTTTCGGGGTATGTCAAGAAAAAAGTATATACTGTATTAATAAAACAAAAACAAATAATTGTACTAGACATGTGGGAAATTAATGTGGGAAAAAAGAAATACTCTGAACCATAAGTAGATTTACACAAGTCATGAAAAGAATCTTGACAGGGCCCCCAACACAGCTGAGACTTTTTTCATATTAATTTACATAAAATCATGCGCTTTTATGGTATTTTGACTATCATTCTCATATATTTAAGTCAATCAGACAATTGAACTCCATCCCATGTCCACACCCGTAATTTGTCCTCTGTAATACTGCACTACTTCAGTACTGTATAATGTATATACTGTGCATAGCTGTACATGTGTCATATAGTGTATTCACATATATTTATATTTGTATGTATGTACTGTACATATTTGTACTGTACACTGGCAATGACAATAAAGTTAATCTAATCTAACCTAATATTTTTAACATGACAGTTGAAATGTAACGGAAACACTGAGCACTCCTAATACAATGAAAAGTATTTATATTTATTTGCTTCAACACTGATACTGAAATTTCAAAATAAAACTCTTCAATTTAAAAAACAGGAATTACAATCTGTGGTGAAAAAAAATCTCAGCAAGAAAACACCACCATAAAACAAAATGGCCATTTAAAATTTCTAATAATTTAAGCAGAACTTGCATAATATACTCTCTTGTATATTATGCAATATACAAGAGATTGTATATAAGAGATTGTATATTATCAAAGAATGGCCAAGGTATAGCCGTTTTGAAATTTGCATAGTCAATAACTTTGTCTAAATAAATCACAAAGCCTTGCTGCTCCCTGACTTTTCCTAAAACTATGAATTTTCATTAAAACTAGTTTAAATATTTATTGTGTGAATAAAAACAGAAATATAATCATTTCTACCTATAACGTCCACAGGCAGTCATTTTGCGCTGTTTAAATTGAGTTTTGCCGACGGTCTGGATCAGATAATGTGAAAGTATTATGTGAAGATGCACTGAGAAAAACAAGTAGAATTTACTCAATTTTTATTTGGCAAGTTTTTGCATGAATATTTTTCAAGTAAATTTCACATTTATGGAAATTAAGTAAATCTACTTAACTAAGCCGAGTAAAATTCACAAAGTGAATGAGTAATTGAGTAAATGAGTGAATGAGAATAACTTGGCCTGTTAAATTATATTGAGTAATTTTTACTTACAAATCTGATATAAATAATATAATTAAGTAAAACCACTTGATATTTTAAATACATTTTACTTGTTTTATGCAGTGCTGGTAATTATTTTAAATTAAATTAAATGTTACTCTTATAATGTGACAAAATAATACTGTGACAATGTGCAGTTAAGAGTAATTTATTAAGAAATAAGCATCTACAGAAACCTATAATGACAATAATAACAATTCAGTGTGTTCGGTCTCTCTCTTTGTCCCTCTCAACAAAGAGCAACGGAGGCACAAAGGACTGAATGCATTTGAGAAATATCCTGAAATTAAGAAAGAGAAAAAAAAAATAATAATCAGTAAACAGCAAATACTTCTAAATTAAAAGTTAATTAATTTGCATTCACATTATTCATTTCATTTATACCAAATCATTAAAATCATTAAAAACATCCTGCATAACCTTACTCTCATAGTCATTTCCTCACATTAATGCTAACATGTGACAGCATGCAGAAATCACGAATTAGGAATTTGGGAGTACACATTTTTCATTCGTTTTGATTTAAGCAAGGCAACGAATTATTGTAATTTACAACGTGGTCACGATTCAGTAAAAGCAGGGACCATTTAGTATGCACGATTTAGCAAATGAATGAGGGAATGAATTATATTGTGCACAATGAAGGAAACGAGAACCTTCTCACTTAAGTTAGGCCTATTGTTAATTCGTGGCCAATATTTATAAAGAAAGCTGCACACAAAATAACAAATATTAAACAAAAATATCATGATTTAAGTAACATATTCATGGTTTTTAGGCGTAATTACTGATAATCGTGTAAAACGTAAAGTTTAAAACTGAGAAAAAAATATGGCTAACGTCTTACAAAGCTAACTCGTCATTAATCCTCTTGGGTCGGCAAACGCGCCCGCTCTTTTTTTTTCTTCCACATAGCAGCAAAATAGACTTAAAATACTCCGTCATTTTTGGTCATAAAGATTACAGACTTAAGAAATATGAAAAAATAAACTGTTAAATGTCTACTTTTTCCCACTTTCAATCGAAATAAAACATTGTGCTTTTGTAAAAGAAAGAAAATAAACAGGGTGCTTTCTGCCTCTGCCACAACGTCTCCGTGGACTTTTTTTTTTGGAGCACGTCTCTAAACTTAAGAACACTAAACTTTTCAATGTATAGGATGAAGTGATGACAAGACAATCATTGAATTAATCCAAAAATCCGTAATATAATGCAGTTTTTTTACTGTTGCTTACCTGTAGTGATGTGACATTTGAACCGAGGCGTCGGAGCTTGTGTCGAGAAAAAATGGGCGTGCCAGATGAAGCCGCGATTCGAGGCTTGTGTTGTTAACGTGAAAATCACGTGACTGATGACAAACGAGGCCTCGGTTTGTGTGGATACGTCATCGGTTCGGTCTGAGTGTCGCTTCTGGATAAAAGGCGGCTCGAAACTCGCGCCACCTTGTGGGTGTTGTCAGGAGTAGTAGAAGCAGTTGTAGTAGTGTTAAAGAGTCAGAGAGTTAAATAACTATCATTGTCATTGTCGTTATTGTGTCATATATGTGTTAGGGCTGTGAAGACTCAAATTTCATCATTTACTGTTGTTTTTAGTATTATTATTACTTTTGATTAATATTCATAATTAGTAGTATTATGTATCTCTTTTATACTTTTTATATACATTCATAATTATTTGTACTCATTGTATTTTGTGAATATGTGGGAGAGACTTTGGGAGACTTTGGACTTGAGTGTGTGCTGCTGCTGGACTGAAATGTATATGCATAGCATAAGGGGAATACATTCCAACGTTAATGGAAACCATATGTTCTTCTGCTGAATGTATGTGTTCCTATGGTGATGTAGTTTTTTCCTTGGTCAGGGATATAAAAACCAAGCCCTGTTTGTCCGAAAATCAGGAAGAGATGGAAATGTAGGAAAGATGACTGAGAAGCTGAATTAGACCTTCGCTTGGTCCATTGTCTCTTCCTCCTATGTTTTATAACCCAAATAAATAAGATATCTCTTGGCAAAATCACTGGTGTCTGTTTCCATGAAATTAAACAACAGGGGAAAGCAAGATTTTTAAATCAACAGCTGTATATTATTACATTATCAGGTTAGAATAGTTATAGTATATTGTTATTATTAATTATAGTAGGCTTAGCTATATTATAGTCTTGTTATATTAATTAGATAAGATTATTTGGATTGCTCTGGATTTTTTTATTTGGATTGTCCTTTTGGATTTGTTTGCTTTTTGTGACTCTTCCTTTTTCCTGGTAATGGAGACAGCAAGAAAGAAGGAATCCTCCCCTGTCTGAGCTCAACAGAAGCATCAGTATCCTCATTTATACCAGCTGGCACTGGCATTTTTTAAATAAGTGTGTTACCCCAACACACTTGAAATAATTCTGTTTCTCAATAAAAATCGATTGTAATCCTTCCTTCCAGACTATTCTGTTGCAGTTTACTTTATTACACTCCCTCCACCATAAGCACTGCACTCAACACAGTGTCACTGTTGTTGTTCATACTGTCACTATCCAAACAATTAATGAATAATGAACTGTGTGTGTGACTCTGCACAAGTCAATTCAGACAGAGAAAGATACATATTTTATATTATACACAGTAATGGACAAATGTCTGCTCATGTCTTTTTATTATTGCAAATGAAAGGTTACATACATCAACAGCGAGTACAAAATAAATAAATGCATTTTTTTATTTAGACAAATATTTTTCTAATATATATTTATTTTTCAAAAAAATATATATTGTGTATAAAATTGGGGGGGGGACACTGGTTCAGAATGAATGAATTTGTCTGCTATTTCTTTGCACAGTAGCTAGGTGTCACTAGTGAGCAATGCTGAATGAAGCTTCGAGTAATGAACCTTTGGCTGAAGCAATGGGCTGCGAGGTATCAGTGGTTCAGGAAGCCTCATTTTGCCATCACTACTTACCTGTCGAGAGCCGTTGGAGTGGAGATTTGAAATCCCTTAGTCATCGCGTGAAGTCAAGCTGTTTGTGTTGCCTGGATACAATTTGGGCGGACTGAACCATTTTATGATAATCGAGAGGGGGAGAGGGGTCCACGGACGTTTGTGTTTCCTAAACAAATAAAAAAATTTGACACCAGGAAACAGCAAATAGAATAATTTAAAGTTAATCATTTTTACTATCAAATATTTTTTTTAGCACCACAATTTTATTGGGGGCTTCTCTGGGCCCCCTCTTAGTCATGGGCCCCGAGAATCGTCATCATTTACCCCCCCTTTACAGCGCCCCAGGGTTCAACTCCTTGTTGTGGTGAGTGCTCATTTCTCTAAGTCTTTGCTTGGAAGTGTTTGAATTTTTGTGGGAGGGGCAGAGGCGTTAAAGGTCCCATGACATGCTACTTTTTGTAGGCTTTAATATAGTCCTTAGTGGTCCTTAGTACTGTATCTGAAATCTCTTTCCAAAAATTCAGCCTCAGTGCAGAATTATAGCCACTACAAACCAGTCCCAGAATGAGCTTCCTTCAGACGGGCCGTTTCGGTGTCTGTAGCTTTAAATACTAATGAGGAGGAGAAAGGCGGCGCAAGGTGGAGGGTGGGTGTGGCCTTGACCATCTTGCGCAACGGTACCATGCATGTTTACGTTGGATATATTGCAATGGCACGAAGACACGCAGTCGTTCAAGCATTTCAGTTTGACCCAGAATCTGATCCAGATGGAGAAGCAACGGATGAAGAAGTTGCAACTCAGCGGCTCCAGCAGGACGTTTCCAAATGGTTAGTTTAAAATATTATGTCTGGATATGGTACTTAATTCGGATGGTTTACAGTTATTATCATGTAGCTAACGCTAACCTACTGTTGCCTTTTCATGAGAGATCTGTAACGTCTGTAATTTATCTTATTACAATTACATCAAGCTCTGCAATCTTGAAATGCGGATATCGCGCGCGCCATATAACCAACAGCAAAACGGTTATCCAAATAACAAAGAAATGTACAACACTCGCGTTACAGTGTGTGTAACTTGATGCTGTCTACCTTTACATTAGCGCGAGTAACTGCATAGCTGCATAGCTAATGTGACAGCCACATTCTAAGAAGCTAGGTAACCATAAACAGTAAAGCAACACACTTATATAATTTGTTGACTTACTTGTCCGACGTTCAGCAAGCCCAGCTCTGTATTGACCATTCGATGTTCATTTGTACATCCAATTATTGAGCAATTGTTATGCTTCGCTCGCTCAAAAGCCATGATATCTCTCGTGGACAAACTAAAATCGCTCGCGCGCGTTCTACTTCCTAGCTCATTTTCTCATGGGCGAGAAATATTCTCTGGGCGGGCAAAGCAGAGAAAGGGGAGGTAACATTTCTCCTTATTACGTCATAAGGAGGAGATTCAAGATCAGCCCGGTTGAGCCTCCATTTTCTCAAAGGCAGAGAAAGATAGCAAAAGCTCGATTTACACCGATTAAAATGTTTAGAAACTTGGGGACCGTATACAGGCTAGGGGAACTCATATTAATGTTAAAAAACCTCAGAAAGTGGAAATTTCATGTCATGGGACCTTTAAGATATGGAGTTTGATTTGATAAAATGCTCTCTTAATCCTACCATAGAGGTTTATGATCGCTGTAGGAAGAAAGATTTAATTCTTATAGCTGATTTTTTTCATATTATCGTACCGAAAGAGTCCACTAAACAGGTTATTAAAGAACATCTTTTTGACCAGTTGGTTTCTGCTGGTATTTACCCTGATCAATCAGAGGCAGCTGTTGAGGAGGAGTCTGAAATTACAGAGCCTTCTGAGGTTTTTCTCAAAGCAGATGCTTCTGATTTTGAATCACATGAAGGAAGTAAATTGGCTGTTAAACTGAAAGAGTTGGATCTATTGATCAAGAAACAAGAGTGCGAGGCAGAGTTAATTAAACTGCGTGTTGTTCATGCAGAAACAGATCGTGTAGTTACATTGCGTCAATTGGATTTACAAAGAGATCAGATGGCAAGTAAACCAATTCCAGTTCCTCGTGCTGAACTTCTTTCGGATGCGACGACGTCGGTAAGTCAGTCGAGTTCGGCTGAGCGCTCTGACTTTGACGCAAGTAGATGTGTAAAGCTTGTTCCTCCTTTTAGGGAGGCGGAAGTCGACTCGTATTTCATTGCCTTTGAACGTATAGCGGTGAAATTAAGATGGCCTAAGTTTATGTGGGCGTTATTATTGCAGTGCAACTTATCAGGGAAAGCCCAAAAAGTATGTGCGGCATTACCTGTAGATCAGTCGCTTGATTATGAGATTGTTAAAGTGGCAGTGTTAAGGGCATATGAATTAGTCCCGGAGGCATATCGTCAAAAATGTAGGTCTCATTCAAAGTCTTTCAAGCAAACCTTTCAAATAAAATTGAAGTGGTTCGGAGCTGAATCTCTGACAAACGTCAAGCCAACTTTATATCGGTAGGAGGTTTAGTGTAGATGCAGGCCCGGCCCTGTACAAAGTCTCTGAGCACTGGAACACACACAAAGAGGAGAGCAGTACCACAGAAACAAAGCAAATGACAAACAACATTTAAGATCAATATCAAATAAAGAGAAATATAGAGATTGGCATGGAGTACTTTCCATAAGATCATCTCTCAATGCAAATCAAACTAGCTATTAGGCGAACTGAAATAAAACCATGCCAATCTCTAGGTATGGTGAAGGCTATGTGATGATGTGGGGCTATTTTAATTCCAAAGGCCAAGGGAACTTTATCAGGATCATAGTATCCTGGATCCATGAAGTAACTGGCCTTTAAAAATAAAAATCTGCCTGCCTCTATGGGAATTTAACATAGGGGTGTCCAAACTTATGCACCCTGTATTTTAAGGAAGAACATTTATTTATTTACGATACATTATTCATTCACAAAGAAAATTGGTGTCCTTAAAGGTTGGATTTTTCCAATTTTTTTAATTAAGGCATTAAGTTCAATTTCCAAAAGATGATTTTTTTATTCCTCTTTTTAGTCAACTTTAGCATGGGTGTCTAAACTTATGCATAGCACTGTATTGCTGTATGAAGACTGCTGTTCATATTGTTGTTAGAAGTTTGGTGACTATATTATTGCAGTTGTTTAGATAAAAATTCACAGTAACAATATATTGTGCAACATGAAATTGATGTATACATAGTTATGATGAGACATGTTGTGTGTATCTCCCTCTCTCTCTCCCTCTCTCTCTCTCTCTCTCTCTCTCTCTCTCTCTCTCTCTCTCTCCTTCTCTTCTTTTTGGCCAGTAAGGGAGTCAGTTTAGTGTCTGTATATTTTGTTTAAACTTTTTCTTTTGACCCAACTCTGAACTTAATTTGCTTATTTTTGATATTTTGTGCTTTATCTTTTTGTTTACTTGTTTTAAAATAATAAAAAGAAAGAAACAAGAAGGCAGGTGTGATGAATTTATTGATGTCATTCTCCTGGACCCTAGACCTGGGACGTAACGCACAATAAGAACACACTGTATGTACAGAACATGGATTAGTAAACAATAAGAACAAGTGCAGAAGTGCAGAACATGTAAGTAAACAAGTAAAAAATAAATAATATTAAATCAAATTAATACAATTTCATTTGAAAGTATGTACAGTACGAACAATACAAGTTATTTTTTTCATAAGGATACACAGACAATATGACATTTTTATATATTTAATATTTATATATATAATATTTTAATATTTGACAGAGAGGGGGTGAGCCTGGGAGCGAATCATTGCAATACAATCTCGAGTGTGTTTATATATGTTTATCTGTGTTTAGTCCCTCTCGGCAGCACTTTGTTGGACTGCTTACAGCCGCAACACCGACCAACACACAACAGTGCCTAAACATGTCCGCCTGTGTGTGTGCTGGAGCACAGAGCCACGGTTCACTGGCCGAAGGTGCCTCACTAAGCCCCACACACCAGAGATGGAGCCACTGAACTACACAGTTCTCATTGTCACATGCTACCACGTCATCCAGTCCTTCAGGACCTATACAGAGGCACCAGAGTGTGTTCTTCTTCTGTAGAGCCCGTTCCCTTGGCCTGGATGATCTGTGCGAGATGTCTGCGAGACTCCTGTTAAAGGCTTGATGTGGTGTTGTGGAGGCTGCCCTAGTGTAATTGTGAGCCACAAGCTCCGGCACACACACTTTAAGAAAGAACTCCTGTGCTTTAGCTAAACACATGCTCCAAAACCCCGCATCAACTACAACACAGTCCATCACAGTCCACACTACACAGTCCATCACAGTCCACACTACACAGTCCACACTACACAGTCCATCACAGTCCACACTACACAGTCCATCACAGTCCACACTACACAGTCCATCACAGTCCACACTACACAGTCCATCACAGTCCACACTACACAGTCCACACTACACAGTCCATCACAGTCCACACTACACAGTCCATCACAGTCCACAGTACACAGTCCATCACAGTCCACACTACACAGTCCATCACAGTCCACACTACACAGTCCATCACAGTCCACACTACACAGTCCATCACAGTCCACACTACACAGTCCATCACAGTCCACACTACACAGTCCATCACAGTCCACACTACACAGTCCATCACAGTCCACACTACACAGTCCATCACAGTCCACACTACACAGTCCATCACAGTCCACACTACACAGTCCACACTACACAGTCCACACTACACAGTCCATCACAGTCCACACTACACAGTCCACACTACACAGTCCACACTACACAGTCACAGAACTCTGACTCAGTCACAGAGATCTGTGTTTGCACTTGGCTGTAGTATTGATGTCTTCTTCAAGCTAATTTTACCATCAGTTACCTGGAGGCAGAAACTCATGTCCTCCGCACAGGCTTGTTGGATATGTGGGTGTTGCAGTGCTTAAACGTGCACTTGACTTCCAGACAGCCTTTTCCACAACAAGTGCAGTGGATGATTGATACCACAGTTTTGGTCAAAACCAGTGACGAATTGGATGAAGTTATTAAATGTATTGGAGCATTTTCTGGAATCTCTGGATTAAAGATTAATAAGAATAAGTCCACTTTATTCTCTCTTAAAGATTGTGTGTTGAAATAAATTTGTGGAATATCAATTAAAGACAATACCACATACTGTGGGATAATGCAACCCGTTCTCATTCCCGGGGCGTAATATACTTACGCTTTTGACACGTCCGTCAGCGTATACTTTCAACGCACATGGCACCCATTAGCGTCAAAAGAGACGCACAGAGCTTTCCACTAACTCCAATGTAAACCCATCCGCGGTACTATTGAACTGAGTGTTGATATAACACCCCGGAAGTGTCCTCATTGTCAATTCAAATGTTTTTATTTTTTATTTTAATATATACATATATTCATTGTTTTGACAATTTCACCATTAATAATCAATTAATCTCGATAAAATATTTGGCAGATGGAGCCAGTGGATTCACCCTTCACCCAATCAATTCAGATTTTAATTTTCAATTTTTTTCAGATTTTAAACATATATATAATTTTATTTTAATATATTTCAACACAAAAATGTGATTGATAATTCTACAATATGAAAATGTTATGGTCTTTTTTTTTTTTACTTTACAACAGCGTCATGAATATTGATTAGTTTAAAGATTATTTTATTGTTAATATTTATATTCAGCCTACTATTAGCCACAAACGTTACCATTTCACCATTAATAATAAATTAATCTCGATAAAATCTTTGGCAGAAGAGAACTACCCATAATCCGTTGCTATGGAGACACTGACGGGGTCGGAGTTTGATGGGAGTTTTTTCTAGTTCGTGAGCATTTAGTGACGCAGGTAACGTTAAGTCAAACTTTGGCTATTATTTAAGTTCTGAAGGTGATATTATACAGCTGTTTTAGAAAGACAACGTGTCTGGTTTGATTTGCTAAAATCTCGCAAACCTTTTTCAAATAGTAAAAAAATACTTTGACTCGTTCTCAAAGTAGTTTAAGCCAATTTATAGCTAACTATTATTTAAGTTTTATTAAGGTATATTAAGATTTACACTAAATACATAACTTTCAAAAGCCAGGACTAATTGGATGTAATTGAGGATACCAGGGCTAACATTTCATGTAACGTTAGGGTAAATTTACACCTTGCATTGATGGCATAGCTGCTAACTTACATGCCTGTTAGCCTGTTTACTTTCTCCTGTCCCACTATCATGTGGTGCTATACCTTAATTTTCTACAGTGAATTGAATTTGATATTAGCCTCTGAAGATTTCCTTCTGCCTTTGTCTATTGCAGTCCATTCCAGCACTGTGATGTGTAATTAGCATTAAAAGTAGATTTCCTAATATGTTGAGATTTTAGCAGTTGGTTAAGTGCTGGAAGAGCAAGAGAGTAAATGGTTTACTGAAAAAAAAGTGTGAGGTGTTTGATATTTGTTGCACTAAGTAGAAAATCTCAAAATATTGCATGAGTGTAATAACACATGCGGTTGTTAAAAGACTTAACATTAGCTCAGATACTATATTTTCTCTAGGGAGCAGGGTGGCTTAAGTATGATATTTCCAATTCCTGCCACAGATGAATTACAAATGAATGATCAGGCTTCTCAGTTTATTTAAACGTGTTTATATAAGGTTATTATTGACTGTTCAAACTTTATCTTCTTTGCATTTAAGTCTACTCTTACTGAGTATGAATAAATGAACATCAGCTGCAGATGTCACTTAGTGTTGCTTGCTTGCTGTTGTTAACAAGTAATGCATCATTTTAATATGATATTGATAATCCTGACATGATTAATTTTCATTTTCAGAAATGACAAATCCCCCCCAAAAAAACATGCCCTTCATGCCAGACTCTTAACAGGCTTAACAGAAAGACCTGCGTTGCCTGCCTGTGCTGTCTCCAAATCAATCTGAGAAAAAAACAAGAAAAGGTCAAGAACAGCAACTGGGCTGCTTCAGTCAAAAAGAACCGCAATTTCAGTAAAATTTTAAATTCTGCCCAGCTGTCGGTAAGTTTTCATAATCCTGATTTAACAACCCTTGTGAAAAAAAAGTGCACTTAAGTGTACTTTTATAAAGTGTACTTATTACATAAATAATATACTTTAAATATATACACTTAAGTGTGAATTAAATGCCATCTTTTCGGCGCACTTAATGCACATTAAGTGTAATTAATTTAAAATATATCATATATTAAGTTGAAATAAAATGTAATAAGTTGCCATTAAGAGTGATTTTTTGGAACAACTTAATTGGTACTTTATTACAACTTTATATATACTTTCAGAATTGCTTCTAGTGTTTTTAAAATATACTTAAAGTGCACTACAAAATGTAATGACATGCAATTAATGTGATTTAAAATATACTTTAATGTCAGTTAACAATACACTTAAGTGTGAATTAAATGCAATGTTTTCGACACACTGAATGCACATTAAGTGCAATTAATTTCAAATATATCACATATTAAGTTGAAATAAAATGTAATAAGTTGCCATTAAGAGTGATTTTTTGGAACAACTTAATTGGTACTTTAATACAACTTTATATCTACTTTCATAATTGCTTCTAATATCTTAAAAATATAGTTAAAGTGCACTACACAATATAATGACACGCAATTAATGTGATTTAAAATATACTTGATAAACTTGATAAAATATAATGTCAGTTAACAATACACTTAAGTGTGAATTAAATGCAATGTTACAATCAACAAAAACTAAATGTAAAACCCTCTAAATTTACTGACAAAATCATCTCTAAAAGAAATACATAAAAACCTTTCTGTTGATGCACAAGAAAACCCAGAGAAACACTATGTATAAACACAAACAGTTTTGGAAAGAGACCTTTGGGTAATGCTTTACAAAAATATACTAGTAACCTACTTCAGTTAACATGAACTAAGAATGAATAATACTTTAAGCATTTATTAGTCTATAATAAATATTAACAAATGAGACCAAATTAAAAGTGTTACCGAACCTTGTTATTTAGCTCTTAAAGGGATACTCCACTTTAAAATGAAAATTCTGTCATCATATACTCACCCTCATGTTGTTTCAAACCTGTATGAATTTCTTTCTTCTACTGAACAGAAAGAAAGATATTTAGAAGAATGTTAGTTTTTGGTACCATTTATTTTTTTCCTACTATGTTTTGACCTGTTTTGAGTTTTTTGAACTCCTGTATAGGTTACCATGTGGATTTTCTAACTAGGCAATGTCAAATGTCTGCAACTGTGACCTACCAGTTTGTTTGTAAAGGTTTTGGGTTCGCACTTTGATGATGACTGCTAGCTCTTCAGTTCGTGCCTGCAATGCCCCAAGGCTGCCATCACCTGAATCAGTTTCTAAATCAGAGTCATATTATTGAGTATACACATAACCACAATCATTCTATTACATTCAGCAATCATTTTTCTTTAAGCATAATTAGGGTTAACCAATGGTTCACGTTCGCTCTGTTGTGTAACCCCAGGAATTTCAATGACAAGATCATTGTTGATTGATCAACAATGATCAATAAGCCATCTCACCCTCAGCCCATTGCTGCACATCAGACACCCATAGCTGCAGTGTGTCGTCATCTACACCAAGCTCATCTTTGGTAGCATTCAGGATGTCCACTTGTTCTTTGAGCATCCTTACAGTCTACAATAACAAATGTCCTTTCATGTATGCATGTACATTATTTGTGTTTATTTTTCATTATGATATCAACATCACTGTAGAAAAATGTACCTTGGTGTATCTCTGGCTTAAAGTGCGGCCCATATTCTTGACTTTCTTTTTATTCCACCCAGAAGCCAGAAGGGTCAGCATGTTTGTTCTTCCTGAATTCAATGTCAGTACAAATTAATAATCACCTCCTAGACAAAGACACACACAGAGACACAGACATACAAAGACACAGACATACAGAGACACACACACACACACACACACACACACACACACACACACACACACACACACAGATAAACACACACACACACAGATAAACACACACACACACACAGATAAACACACACACACACACACACACAGAGAAACACACACACACACACACACACACACACAGACACACAGACACACACACAGACACACACACACACACACACACACTTGTTTTTCTACCATTAGGGGGACCACCGTTTTTTGCCCACTTGTGGGGTCCACCACTTCCAGTGGTTCTACAGACTTGTAAAAAATCAAGCAAGATAACAAAAAATTCCTAATAAGAAATATCACTTCAATATACCAAAATTCAAACAAAATTGTTTGCACATGCGTTTTTGTGTCACTTGTGGGGCCCGGATCTAACTTTTAGGAGTTGTGGGGTCCACTTTCACAGATACACACACATTTCTAATCTTTATATCTTAGAAGGGACCAATACACACACATTTCTAATCTTTATATCTTAGAAGGGACCAAAGTCACTATCTGTAAAACATCAACTACTTCTATTATTTGCCCTTGATTACCATATAAACTTTCTTATATTATAATGTATATTCCTCTAAATTAATCTGCACACATCTATATTGGCAAGGCAAGTTTATTTATATAGCATAGAAGTGCTTTACATAGAAATTAAAATAATAATAGAATAAAGAAATAAGAATAATTAAAACAGTTTAGAAAAATTAAATACAGTACAGTACAAACAGTCGGACGAACAGCGGCACAGTGCTCATTCAGTAAATGCATAGCTAAACAGAAGTGTTTTGAGTCTGGATTTAAATGTGACTACTGTAGGAGCACATCTGATCTCCTCTAGAAGCTGGTTCCAGCTGTGGCTGGCATAATAGCTAAAAGCAGATTCGCCATGCTTAGAGTGAACCCTTGGTATATATCAGTTTAGCCATTAACATGGCATAAAAAGCCAATCCAGAGACTTTTCTAAATCAATGAGCCCTCAAATTTTGGTCACAGCCTGACCTGCTTCAGTCTGCAGGACACCAACTGTACTTTGTCTGCATTGTATTGGTCATTGAATGAACTGTGCGGTTTTGCTGAAGGGGATCTTGTTTGTCCCATGGTTATTTTTCTTTTATTTCTAATGAAGTTGTGTTCCTAGCCAGTCATGTTCACTGCAGCCTAAGATAATATACTCCTAAATTGAGGACTTCACATGAAAACTCCCTATTCATCTGATGCATAAAGACTTTAAGACCCTGTGGAATTATAGCACTAATACCGTGAGTAATTTTTACACTAAACACTGGATTAAAAAACAACAACTTTACAACATGATTTGTCCTCAATGAAAATGTATTTGGTAATACACAATGGCCAGTTCCATACAAAAAGAGGTTAGACAACATTTTACATTTCAAATGGGTAAAAAAATAAAGCTTTTGGTCAATGTAACAGTAATAAACATGCTATAAGAAACTCATGGCATTACAATGCATGAGTCAACAGTCTGATTTTTGGTATAAAACATTTAAAATTAAAGAAGACATTTGAATGGATCTACCAGTCTACTTTATAATATAAGACAACAAAGAACTTTAAAGGGTTAGTTCCCCCAAAAATGAACATTCTGCCTTCATTCACTCACCATCAAGGCATTCTAAACCCATAAGAAACTTGTTCATCTTCAGAACACAACTGAAGATATTTGAATGAAACCTGAGAGATTTCCATCTTTCCATTTAAAAACTGTTCATCCAAAACTTTCAAACATTCATAAAGAAAAAAGTTATCCATGTGACTCCAGAGGTTTAATCCCAATTTTATGGAGCAATGTCAATGTTTCGTGTGGCAAAAAAAAAAAAAAAAAAAAAAAAAAAAAAAAAAAAAAGATCTGTCTTCACTTCCACAGATCAACACATGAGTCTTACTCATGAACACAAATTGGAGCTAAACTCTGCAGGACGGTGGCCCTCGAGGACCAGGGTTGAGAACAATCAACACTGCAATTTCATGTTGTGCAAGAGATCAGCAATAACATATTTTGTAAACGGGGAACAGCGACAAATAACAAACAAGAAAAATCGTATATGAGGTGAAGAATCATTAGTAACCAGGAAAAATTTTGTATAATTGTGTGTGCTGCAGCGATGCAAAAGTCCAGTTCACAGTTATTGCATTTGTGGATGATGTATTACGTGAGATCAACAACAGCACAAAAACAGGGCAAAACGATATACAACAAACAAGGAAAAGGGCATATGAGGCAAAGAATCCCTTTTAACCAGAAAATGTGTATAATTGTGTGTGCTGCATCAATGCAAAGTCCAGTTTACAGTTGTTGCAATTGTTGGATCAAAGAACTCATAAAGCCTGAAAAGTAGTCATGTCTCGGGCTGCAAGATGCCTAGCTGGACTCAATGATGAAACTGGCAAATATAAACGTCCGTCTCTTGCTCGCAAAGTTGGACATGGCTTGCATGCTTTAGCCATGTTTATCAAATCTGAAGGATTGAAGATGAAAGATCAACAGACTGCCAAAGATGCTGAGGAATGTGCACTGCTATACCAAGAAAGTAGGAAATTTGACATTGCAAGTCAAGCGCTAACTCAGCTTAACCAGACCAAGTGGAATTCTCCTCAGATTCTACCATTCACACAGGATGTCCACAGACTGCATTGCTATTTGTCTGAGAAACAGCAGAAGCAATTGAATGCCCTGCAAGAAGAGCCTTCTCCCTTGAACTGGAAGGACGTTGCTAAAGTGACCCTGGCGCAAGTTATCCTCTTCAACCGACGCAGAGCAGAAGGATACATCAGAAACACACGAAGATGTTAACCTAGCACTTACAGCACTGGAGCAGAAGCTTTGCAAACATTTTGTTCGGATTGCCATAGTAGGAAAGAGAGGGAGGAAAGTTCCTGTTCTCCTTACCCCGGTCATGAGAGAATCGCTCGATACTCTGAAAAGCGAGAAGAATGTGGAGTACTGAGTGAAAACGGATACTTGTTTGCATTGCCGCTCTCTGTCCATTACTTGAGGGGTTCCGATTGCATTAGGCAGTTTGTGAATGAATGTGATGATATCAAACATCCCAAAGCGCTAACCTCAACAAAACTTAGGAAACACATTGCTACTCTGTCGACTGTTCTGAATCTCAAGACTACAGAACAGGGACGGCTAGGAGAATACAAGGGGAAGAATCTGGATGAAATTCAGCTTGATGTGACTGGTATTGATATAGAAGTCTTTTTTATTATTAAGGAAAGTTAAAAAGCACAGCATTGTCCATTTATAAATCGTTCTCTTTTAGAACAGTAGATAGTATTTGATAAGTAATAGAATAGAATTGAATAGAACAGAGTAGAAGTATTTGACCTCAACATACTGAAGAAGAGGGCAGGTTTTATTGTTATAATGTGACTAACTAGACAATTTTAGTCTATTCAGCTATTTATGTAGTCATTTTGTATAATCTTGACAGATTGCAGTTTCACAACTCATTGAATCATTGAACAGAATCCCTATTAACCAGAAAATGTGTATAATTGTGTGTGCTGCATCAATGCAAAGTCCAGTTCACTGTTATTGTAATTGTTGTATAATGTTAAGTAAGTGGATTAAGTGAAAGTGCATTCACCTAACTTCATAAAATTGGTATTAAACCACATGGATTACTACTACTTTATAAATGTTCTGAAGCTTGAAAGTTTAGGGTGAGGTTGAAGTTTAGGATGAACAATGGAGGGACAGAAATATCTCGTTTCATTCAAAATATTTTCATCTGTGTTCCAAAGATGAACAAATTTCTTATGGGTTTGGAATAACAAAGGAGAGTAAATGACAACTAACCCTTTAAGAGGATAATACAATGAAAAACTAAATGTCAACTTTGTTGAAAACACTTAGAACACATGTCCCGATGTGAATGCTAGTGGGAAGGCATCCAATACGTTGAGATACCTGTATTTCCCCGTACTTTCCTTCTTATGGCAGAAATACGATTTTTGATGAAGTATTTGACCGCCTTCCAGTCTCGATTTCCTAAAGCTTGAGCTTCTGCATCAACGCAGCGCTGACAGTCCTTTTTCCCTGGAACTTGGCTCCTCACAATGAATTTCCTTAGGTGCCTTTCTACTGCCGCACATTCATCTGTTGTCCAGCTTCTTTTGGCAGCAGTTTCTTTACCCAAGTATACAAAAAAATAACATGTTATTAAGTTTAGGTTAATGTCTTAAGTTTAGGATTTTTAAACCTTAATCTGAACTGAAAGACTATTGGATTGATCACACAGGCCATTCATTGCCATATTGACTTGGTTCAGAGACTAAAAATACACTTTTAGTTTGTTTCTGAATAAAACTTTTGACTAATAATAATAATAATAATAATAATAAAGCAGTGCAATCCAGTAAAATGTGTGGTAGCACTTTATTTTGATGGTCCCCTTTAGACATTCTGTTAACTGAGTAACAATGCACCTACATGTCAACTAACTCTCATTACAGCATTAGTAGACCGTCTACTTAAAGTACTTTATACAATTTTGGCAAATGTACTTTGTTTTATGGACATTTTTATTTTAAAAACAAGACAAGGATTATTAGCAATGACTTTTACAGTCCGCATCTCATATTTTACGTATTGTCCTGTTAAACATGGCAGTCTCACATCGATGGGAATATGCATATGGAAATTATATGCAGATGAATGTATTAAAACTTTTGTGCGAACGCAAAATCTTCCCTTTGTGCATCCCACACTTTTAGAATGAAATCTAAGCAAAGTGTTATACATTTACATAGTACAATTTTCCTTTTGATCATATAATGAAAATGTTTAACCCAAAAATTCTGTCATCATTTACTCACCCACATGTTGTTCCAAACCTGTATGAGTTTCTTTCTTCTGAACACAGAAGACATTTTAAAGAATGTGGGTAACCAGAGAGTTGACGGCACCACTGACGTTCAAATTAGGAAAAAAATACTATAGAAGTCAGTGGTGCCATCAATTGTCTGGTTACCCCCATTCTTTAAAATGTCTTCTGTGTTCAGCAGAAGAAAAACTCATACAGGTTTGGAACAACATGAAGGTGAGTAAATGACAATAAAAATTTTGGGGTAAAGTATCCCTTTAAACCTTACGCTCAATAATTCTGTTTGAGGTTGTAAACCAAATATAATCAGAATATTAGACTGTGTAAACATACCTATTGTGACAGCTATCAATGTACAGTGATCAAGAGTAAAGATTTGATCAAATAATATAATTCAGAATAAAGCTTGTGTCTTCAAGACGAACGGGACAATCAATCTACTTAACATTTCTAAGCTCACCTCTCTTTTTTGCCGACTTTCTCTGGTATTGGGAATGCAGCGTGGAAGTAGGTTCTTGTGTGGATGTCACACTGTCCTCAACTTCAGTCTCCTGTGCTTCTGGAATAAAGTCATCTGAGTGCAAAGAAAAAAAAAAGTTTATTAAAGAAAGATAAATCAAAATGTAAGCAACACTGACTGGATTAGGATCTATCATGCATAACATTTGTGTCATGGTGACCAAGAGCAATGATCAACAGTACAAGTTTATAAATATTCAGTATACGGCACGAGTCTTGCAGATGATATGTATTGTGAAAAGCGCTATACAAATAAACAAATCGAATTGAACAAATTTCACATGGTTCCATAATTCTACAATACAGTGGTAGAGAGAGCCGGGTTTAATCATACTTGCACTCACACTGGGAGCACAATTTAAATGTATGCCCTTGGCAGATACTTTCTCCCCAAAGCAACTTACAGAACACATTACAGTGGCAATAGCCCTGAAGCAATGGGATGAGAACGTTGAGGAGATCGTCTACCTTTGGATCGTCTACTATACCTGTGGTGTAGCTTACTGTACCACACAATTAACTGGAAACAATGTCAAACATTCCCCACATGCAACAGGCAGCATGTCTAAAACATGTCAACTATAAATTAACTAAAAGGTTATATTAATGCAACAACCAAATATGTGGAATCCCATAAATATTGTGCAATAACATCTACATTTAATTGTCTAATTTAATTGAGAGATCTTTCATAACCAAATTTTTCTTGTGAACACCCATCCATGTCAACAGTCTCTAAAACGGCAAGTAATAGAATATGAATGAGTTGTAAAACTGAAACTGCAATCTGTCAAGAGTATACAAAATGACTAACAATAAAACCTGCCCTCTTCTTCAGTATGTTGAGGTCAAAAATTTCTACTCTGTTCTATTCAATTATATTCTATTACTTATCAAATACTATCTACTGTTCTAAAAGAGAACGATTTATAGATGGACAATGCTGTGCTTTTTAACTTTCCTTAGAGAAAAAAAAAAAAAGACTTAATACTAGTCACATCGCGATCATCGTTTTCATGATTGATCGTCGCTGTCATTTGCGAGTACTCAGAGTCCATCCCTACCACGCACACCTACCTATTACGCAATCGCCACGGACCAACGGTAGTACGATGGTGTTTACCAGCCCGAGCAAACTTTTCTGGAAAGTTCGCTTTGAAATCCCAAAACAAACTTTGTTATGGCCTGATTTTGTTGAATGACGTCACAGTTCGTTATTCGATTTCGCTTGAAGTATATCGGGCCTTAAGGAGAAATGACTGATAAGACAATGATGAAGTAGCTGGTACGCAACAGATCCTAAGCATCATTGACATATCTTATCTTGCCGATGCTCCATATAGACAGTAAGAGCATACACTCATCTTTTCTAGAGGTAACAGCAAGTGTCACAGCAACAAATACGATGTTGCAATGCATTCCATCCAAAATACTCATTCTGAACATGCAGCAGCTTGATCAGTGTTGAATTACACCTGCAATTACACTAGTTTAAATATTGACAGGTGTTGTCCCAATGATGTAAAATCACTAAGAGTGAGATCCATACGTGAGGGCCCCATAAGGCCTAGACTGGAAATGTGTGTGTATGTGGGGGCCCCATAAGGCCTAGACTGGAATGGTGTGTGTGAGCTTAACTGTGAATTCATTCGTTTGAGGGGAGGGCCCCATAAGGCCTAGACTGGAAATGTGTGTGTATGTGGGGGCCCCATAAGGCCTAGACTGGAATGGTATGTGTGTGAGCTTAACTGTGAATTCATTCGTTTGAGGGCAGGGCCCCATAAGGCCTATACTAGAAATGCGTGTGAGGGCCCCATAAGGCCTATACTAGAAATGCGTGTGAGGGCCCCATAAGGCCTAGGCTAGAAATGTGTGTGTGTGAGCGCTTGACATGTAGAGCATGAGGGCAAGACTAGAATAGATTGTGATGACAGAGTCGACATTACTACTTTACCTGCGTGACGACAGCATCTTTGTTGGAGGCATCATGGGAAGAGTGATCTGTTAGGGATGTTTTGGTCTCTAGAACAGAAGTCTGCTGCTTTGGCTCCTGGAAATTAGACAAAAAAAACAACAGAAACCAAAGTTAACAAAAGTTAGCTCATGTGAAAACAGTTTCTCATCTAGCACAGCTGAAATATAAGAGCATACACTCATGTTTTCTAGAGGTAACAGCAAGTGTCACAGCAACAAATAAGTTGTTGCAATGCATTCCATCCAAAATACTCATTCTGAACATGCAGCAGCTTGATCAGTGTTGAATTACACCTGCAATTACACTACTTTAAATATTGACAGGTGTTGTCCCAATGATGTAAAATCACTAAGAGTGAGATCCATACGTCAGGGCCCCATAAGGCCTAGACTGGAAATGTGTGTGTATGTGGGGGCCCCATAAGGCCTAGACTGGAATTGTGTGTGTGTGAGCTTAACTGTGAATTCATTCATTTGAGGGAAGGGCCCCATAAGGCCTAGACTGGAAACGTGTGTGTGTGTGTGTGTGTGTGTGAGCGCTTGACATGCAGCATGAGGGCAAGACTAGAATAGATTGGGATGACAGTCAACATTACTCCTTTACCTGCGTGACGACAGCATCTTTGTTGGAGGCATCATGGGAAGAGTGATCTGTTAGGGATGTTTTGGTCTCTATAACAGAAATCTGTTGCTTTGGCTCCTGGAAATCAGACAAAAAACAACAGAAACCAAAGGTAACAAAAGTTAGCTCATGTGAAAACAGTTTCTCATCTAGCACAGCTGAAATATAAGAGCATACATTTGTCTTTTCTAGAGGTAACAGCAAGTGTCACAGCAACAAATAATATGTTGCAATGCATTACATCCAAAATACTCATTCTGAACATGCAGCAGCTTGATCAGTGTTGAATTACACCTGCAATTACACTAGTTTAAATATTGACAGGTGTTGTCCCAATGATGTAAAATCACTAAGAGTGAGATCCATACGTCAGGGCCCCATATGGCCTAGACTGGAAATGTGTGTGTGTGTGAGCTTAACTGAATTCATTTGAGGGGAGGGCCCCATAAGGCCTAGACTAGAAATGTGTGTGTGTGTGAGGGCCCCATAAGGCCTAGACTGGAATGGTGTGTGTGTGTGAGCTTAACTGTGAATTCATTCATTTGAGGGGAGGGCCCCATAAGGCCTAGACTAGAAATGTGTGTGTGTGAGCGCTTGACATGCAGCATGAGGGCAAGACTAGAATAGATTGTGATGACAGAGTCGACATTATTCCTTTACCTGCGTGACAAAAGCATATTTGATGGAGGCATCATGGGAAGAGTGATCTGTTAGGGATGTTTTGGTCTCTAGAACAGAAGTCTGCTGCTTTGGCTCCTGGAAATCAGACAAAAAGTTTAAGAAACAGATCATGCATATATGAGATCACATAGCTATGCATAGATAATCATTTTTTACATACATTTAAGATGAATGTGTGTATTTAATGGGTAAAGCGCAGAAGAACTGAAGCGGATGCTTGAGCGCTGACTAGGGCTGAACGATTTTGGAAAATAATCTAATTGCGATTATTTTTACCAATATTGCGATTGCGATTTAATATGCGATTATTTTTAAGCTCTTTATCTTTTCTATTATTTCAACAAAAACAAGCAATACATCACTGTAAAATAGGATGGGAATCTTTTTTTTTTATAAAACTTAAAATATTTATAATTATAAGTACTTTTAAAAAGAAATACACATTAAAAAAAACTAAATAATACAACTATATGTTAAGAATTTTAACTAATATAGCTCCAAAACATAAAAGCAAATCAAATAAAAACATTAAAAACATTACAAGCAATAAACAATGAGTGCTTTCAGTATTTAAGGGTAGGCTGTCTGAACGTTTTCATCTCTTTTGAAATATAAGATGTGGTTTGTCCTGTCTGTTAAAATAACTTAACTGCGTTTACATTAATTTCGCGTCATAAAAGCATTTTGAGATGCAAGTACATTTCACCACGTAGACGGAGTCGCTCACAGCCGCATGCTCAAGCGCTCTTCGCAAAGCGCGCGTGAGTATTTGAAACTGAAAGCAGCTTCTGTCAGTGATTTTCATATTTTTAATATATAAGCCAACTGTATTCCAAAAGACATATGATGCCTTCGTAGAGCATTTGTAAGGAAAATACCGGCGCCGGCGGGCGAGACTACAAGAGTAACATCAAGCAAAGCACGCGTGATGCGTATCTTATAGCGCATCTTGTGCAATGCAGCCCGCGAATGTCCTTGTAATTCGCTTCAACTTCTCCGAACTTTATGAAAGATTATTTTTCGGAAGGTTCGAGTGGTGTCGTGTGTGCGTGTGTGTGAGACAGAGGAATTAGAAGCAAGCAGAATATTGTTGTTTATAAAGCACACGCAGCGTCATCACGTAGGCTATCTGTGTTTAAAACTAAGATCAGACTCTATTCTGAATTATCTGAATAGATACAAAATCGTTGGAGAGAATCTATAACACAATATCACATAAATTAAACACAAACTGTTCTTTCCTGTAGCCTATGCCAGGTCTATGTGTAGCGTGCCAAGTTGATGCTTCCTCCGTAGGCGTAGTGCAGACTGCTTTACTGCTGACGCGTGTCACGTGACCAAAGTTTAATCGCAGCTTTTGCGGTTAAATCGCGTTTCATCATATCGCGATATTATCGCAAATGCAATTAATCGTTCAGCCCTAGCGCTGACAGAAGACTTTTCAGTACACACGCTTCGATTGTGTGCACACAGAGGGCTGCCTGTCATGGTTCATTGCAATTTAGCATTTTAAGATCTTTGAAACTTTGATTTAAGACATTGAAATGCTAATTAAGGCATTATTTGTACATTAACAAATTAAAAACTTAAAGATTGGCAGACATCCTGATAATCAACAGAAGTTGGAGCTATGATTCATAGGGGTGGAGCGGTACATGTATTCGTATTTAGGGATGGGGCCGATCCGATCCAGTATCGGTATCGGGACCGATACCAGCGTAATTCACGCATCGGATTTTCCCGATCCAACCTGCGGAGATATCCGATATCCATGAGTCATGTCTGCACTTTAACGTTGTCTGCTGAAATGACTCCAAAAGTGATTCCCGCCAGCTAGTCTGCTAGCTTTGGATTTGGATTTCCCGAACGGAGGCGCAGCTCAATGAGACACAGCGTTATGAGACACGCCCCCGCTCAGGAAATCCATTCCGCAGTTTGCGGTTAGCCAACATGTCCGCTGTGTGGAAATACTTCACACTGGAAACACCGCAGAGCAAGACAGCATCAGACAATTAATACGAGTCGAGTCTATTAAATGTATTTTTTTGAATGAATACTTGTTTGATACTCCATAAATACTTGTTTAGTTAATGGATGATTCACCATTTCTGAACGAATCTTTTGAATGAATGATTCTCGTTCCAGAGAAGGCAGACATGCTGATTTTTCTTCAAAAGAATTGCTGATTCTACATCTGATGATGTAACGTCTTTACTTCTGTTACATATTTTATGTTCATGTTTTTGCTTTTCATGATAATTCCTTAAAGTATTATAAATATAAATACTTTGCATTGTCACAGTTTTACTGGTAATAGCCTAAATGTGACAAGAATAAAAGGTAGAATTTTTACAAGTATTTGCTCTCTTTTTTCTCTCCAATAAATATTGAAATTGAAACCAAGAATCGTTAAGAACCGGATTCGATAAGCAGAACCGGAATGGTTAAAATTAAAACGATACCCAACCCTACGTCTGAGGCGAAATCCGCTTGTCTGTTTGCAAGATGGCTGATGTTGATCGAGCATTCATCGAGAGAGTTACCGCATCGGAACGAGGATCACCCTTTAGATAGTGTGTGTGTAAGATGTTTAACATTACACTTGCACTTTTCTTATATTTCAAGACTCAAGTATTTGACATTTTGGGAATGTAATAAATATTGACATGACAATCAATTTGAAACCCTTACAGTTGTATATTTGTTTTCAGAATGGGATTTTTCCTGTTAACAGGATTTCCTGTTTTTCTGACTTCCTTTTCTGACCTTATACTTCTCAAGTTGCCTTTTGGGACATACATGCGTATACGTACATATCACACTTGCCTGTTGAGAGAAGTTTATTTCAGCATCATATAAAATAAACAATAATGATAATAATAATAATAATAATAATAATAATAATAATATTAAAGCAAACACAGCTCTGGTATCGGAATAGTATCGGTATCGGCCGATATCCAAATTCAGGTATCGGGATCAGATCGGAAGTGAAAAAATGTGGATCGGTGCATCCCTAGAACCAAATCGGTACGGGTGTCATGGTTCGGTGCATGAATTTACACACAGAATACACAGTATAAAAATAAATAAAACTCGCGTTCAAATGAATTAATGTAATGCAGAACTACTGTTAGATACGCAGGTTCTTTAGGGACACCTAATCTGTAGCCCCGCCTTAGGCTAGGTTTGTTTATACTTTCGCGAGCCTCCGCTGACCGCGCGCGCGCGCCTCCCCAAATGGACGAGGCATTTATACTTTGCGTTCGCCGGTGTACTATTCTTTGAAATGACAGGGTGCGACTCGGTGTAACTGTCCATCAGGAATCAGCGGTGAGAAATAAGGTACACTAGTGAATGTTTATTTTAGTAGCCTACAACAACACCTTTAGTACACCAAAACCACACTACAAAAGAATCGTGTAAAGCAGGAAACCAGATTATTCCGTGACATTAGAAGAAAATGGATATGAGAACGTAACCTACAACTAAATTAACGTTATCTTACATAATTTCTAAACATTTGTATTTAGTTTTGTGAACCTTTTTATAAAACATGGCTATTTATTTTTATTTAAAGGGCTTATGTCTGCTATTTTGTTAATGTACATTAAGCAACTCATTTAGATGCAAGAACTGGCTGCCGGTGCTGTGAGATGTACATGCTTGGCCAGATTCGGCTCGAAGTTGTGCGTCTTCGGATGCGGAGCCGTGCACACTAAAAAACCGTGCACTGCACACCGCCACGCAAAATTAGGGCTGTCGCGGTGAAGGATTTTCCCTTGCGGTAATTTTCAGTGGGCCAATAGCGCGATATGCGGTTTTACCGCATTTATTAATTTATTTAGATGTATTTGTTGCTATATAAATAAGTGTCACGATGTGGTCAGTATGCACAAAAGCGAGAACATTTTAAGTAAACAACAAACCGAAACTAAAAAGCGTCTCTGCGCATTGAAAGCCTGTCACTCAGCGCGCAGTTGTTACGGCAACGGACTGTCGTTGAGTGAGTCATTAAACCATTCATTCAACAACACGTTCAAAAACGCTGATTGATTCATTAAAAGATAGTAATGAAACAAGGTTAATTATTTTTAACTTTGAGCTCCACTTTTCAAGGCTCAGCTGACCAGCAATGCGTCGCATGGGAAATGCTGAAGCTTCATAGAGATAAATGGCATTGATTCAATGCGTGACTCACTGAGTTTTGTTTCCCGCGACCGCGAGTTCCTCGCGCTGTGGATGCTGACCAGCGATGTCGCTGATGCCATTCATGGTAAATACCCTTTATTTTAAACGTTCAAAGGATGACAGGACAAATATTTAACTTTCCTTGGACACGGCAACCTTTTCACGAATATGACTTGACCTCAAAGACAGACGCAGGTAATCGCACGCGCTCAGTCGATCTCTCTCATTCACTGTCCGTTTAGGCTTAAGTGCAACTCCACGAAGCCTCTGTACAAATCACCACGATAAAACCATGATCACCATGTCTTATTATCATTATTAACTTATTTAACATTCAATACACATGCACAAAGTTCAAATCAAGAAGGGTGTAGCCTTATGAAAAAAGAAAACGCAAATATCGCGGTTGCTGTGGTTACTTGAATTCCTCTGCGGTTGGCTTGTCAGTAGAGCGGTAATACAATATTGCAGTTATCGTGATAGCCCTACGCGAAATGTGGCCTTGCACACTAGGGCTGCAACAACTAATCGATAATAATCGATTATGAAAATCGTTGTCAACGAATGTCATTGTCGATTAGTTGGTCTGCTCACGTCACGGGGAGCGTTACTGATGACGTCCCTTTCATGACAACGCAGTCACGCGAAATGGCAGAGAGTAATCGGAGAGAAACATCAGCACGGCAAGCAAAAACTGTATATTCTCATTATATGATGATGTGAAAATGGTATAGTCTAGTTTAATTCAATACTACAGTGTAAACAGCTTTGTTTACTAACTTCGGGACAGTCACACTAGATCTATTTTGTATCGAGCATCAGGTTGCGCAATCAGTTCGCTCGCAACATAAGTGATGGATTAAAATAGCGCTACCGCATAAATAGGTTAAATTAAATGGTATTTACAAAGTGAAGCACTAAATATAAAGGCAGTTAATAACAGCAGCAGTAAAATATTGTTTTTTAGTCACTGTAGTCAGTGGTTTTCAGCGAATGCTTGTGCAGTAATACATCATTTTTCCTGTACTTTTAATCAAGCCTGTTGTCAGCTGCGTACCTCCATTCCGCTCTCTTTTTATAGCATTTGTCTACTACTATGTAAGGGATAATCCCGCTTATTACATGGCTACCCACCAAATAAATCAATAATTTTACACAAAATATTGATTTAAAAAGGAGTTTATTGATTTAAAAATGATTGTATTGCTTCCGCTAAAGAAAATACTCCGTTCCGTCTCTACGGTTAGAATCCTGCGTCCATAGCAACGCTCTGTTTTTCTGGTGTGTTATACTTCGCAGCGGTCTGTTATCAAGAAATAACAGATCGCATTCTACATTGGAATTCAAAATCTGCTGCTTAATATCTTATTACAAACATGTTTGTGTCCTAATTTCATAATGTGAAGTTTATATGAGCAGCGCAACTCAATATTTTGTTTTGTTTATTTATATTTTGGATATTTAAAGAAGTTTTACTGTTTAAAAACTGGACAAACTTTTGTGTTTGGGGTTTAAAATGTAAAAATTAAAGATTATATTAGTAAAACTCAATGTGTGGCTTTTGCACTTTTTAAAGTACACTTTTACACATAAATACCCTGATTTAGGGTTTTATTTAGTTATAAACAAAAATCAAATTGAATTTAAAAAACCTATCCGATTAATCGATTAATCGAAAAAATAATCGTCCGATTAATCGATTATCAAAATAATCGTTAGTTGCAGCCCTATTGCACACCCAACGCGCACGACCGCCAACACCGCAATGACGACATTTTTGCCGCGCGCCCTCGCATAAATAAGAGATGCTTTATTTTCAGTTTTATAGCTGATTGTCTTGTTTACATCTTACTTTACACACTTCAGGGCAGGCTGTTGCAGCTAGCTCAGGGGAGAGACCGTATGACACTATGGTACAGCCTCAGACATGCACAATAAAAAATTTCTGCATTTTTGTTTTGCTTTTCCCTCCATTGTACCGAACTCCTACCGAACCGTAATGTCTGAACCGAATCGTGACTTCTGTGTACTGTTCCACCCCTAATGATTCAGGTTATTAACACACAATGTGGACACTTTTACAAAACCAATGCTAATTTATCATTTTCCAACTACAAAGACATGGATTATCATGTAAGCGTATGCAAACGATCAGTACTAAGAAATTAATGTGTAATATGCTGTCCCATACCTTTGTTACTATCGATAAATCATTCCGTAAACCCAGGTTTGTCCCTAAAAGACAGAATGTGTGTCCTGGCATCATCAACAGGCCTTATCCTCGTCTTCCTTTTCAACATTATGGTGCTGAAAATAATTACATACACAATAAAAATCAATTACATTATCATGGGGAAACAAAAAAAATAATTAAATCAAACAATTTCAAGTAATGTAACGTTAATATTCAGTGGTTTAAGATCTAAATGTAGCTTGCACAGGCCAGACAACAGATATAAAACAGAAACGATAATTAGATTATTCAGGCATATTGTAAATATTGTAAGATAGATCAATAAACAGTTAAGTTAGTCTGTCAGCTGCACACGATCTGCAATCATGTCTGCTCAATTAAAATATAAGCGTCAAACCAATACATTAGTGGATTTTTGCAAAACTATAAAGCAAACGGAGTCAAATTATCATGTAATGCAATAAAATGCTTCTTACGCAGCCGCCATTATCAGCTATCGATCTATAAATAGCATCACCAGCTCATAACATTATCATCTATCGATCTGAATAAAATGCTACATCATTAACTATCATTTAACGTTAGTTGCGCTACGAAATTGAGTAAGAATTGAAACGAATATCATGTACAAAGTCAAATAACTTCACTTACCTCTTTCTCACATGAAGAGAGTGTGTTCAGAGTCGAAGCGCGTGGAACTTCCGGTTTAAAATGCCGTCCTTGACCGTGTCCGTGGGCTTTTAGCAGCTAATGTTAGCCATCTGATTAAAACCTTAACGTTACTTCATTAAGCATTATTCTGTTCACACGACTAGAAATACACATGAAACTATATCAAATGTTTAGTTAAATACTATAGGATTACAGCAAATTATTGCTTAGTCTACATGAAGTGTTTCTTCCGTTGAAACAGAGTCAAAACATGAGGAATTAAAGATTACAACCCAGAAACAGTGTGCGTCAGTGCGTGAGTGCGTGGGCGCATCCAATAAAACTACACGGCTCCTCCCTCCCTCTCCGTGGGCCTTTCTCATTGGCTAAAGCCACACACACATCCGGGAGTGTGTATCTGCTGCAATACCACGTTCCCAGCTACAGGGGCGATAGAGAGCATACACACTTACACACTCAAAACTGGTTTTTATTACCTTGTGGGGAAAGTGAAAAAAAAGCATGAGGCATATCAGCAGAGGCTACTGAGGCAGTTTACGTTGAAATCGGTGTGGGGCCCACCATTTTGGGCCCCACAACGTTGTTGGACCCCATACCGTTGGTGTGCTCCCGGTGACTGGGACCCACAAAGTAAGAAATACAAGTACACACACACACACACACACACACACACACACACACACACACACACACACGCACACACACACACACACACACACACACACACACACACACACAAACAAACAGACACACACAGACAGACACACACACAAACAAACAGACACACACAGACAGACACAGGCACACAGACACACAGACACAAACACACCTGCTTTGGACATGTACTTGGTTGTGATTGCTGCCCTGGACAAGAAACTGTTCACTTGCTCAACCTCTTCTCCAATTGTTGAGCCTGCACCTTCCTGAAATGCGCCTCCCCATTTGATCTAATAAGAAGTGCGTACAATAATCATAAAATAATTATATTTCTAAATTACTCAATGACTCAAATGACTTCTAACTTAGTCATTAAAGTTGCAATGTACCTCGCATTTCCCAGTGTGAGCCTTTGCGTGCATTACAGACAGGAAAGGACGCATGGACAGGAGCTTCCTCATCTCAGGGCATTGCTGAGCCACCTTGGACAAATATGGGAAATATTTGCATGCCACATCGGAGCAAAGGAATGTGATGTTTCCTGGGGCTTTGTCTGCCAACATCCTTTGGAGGAAAAGAGGGTAGGCAAAGATCTCCCCTCGAAACATGTTCAGTGCTCCAAGGAGGACTCCATGGCGACAGACAGCAATTTCAAGCCCTTCCTCATCCAATTTGCTGGTGTTTTTCCTGGAAGACTCCTTAGCTGCTCTCCAACTTGAAGATCCACACGACCCTTTTCCTGAGATCTATAAATTCAAAGATTATAACTTAACTAAATGAATTTTTAAACCCTCTAAGAATTGTGACTGTCAACTGGTTCTCAAAGTTACTGGACTGGATGATGTGTTCTGTTTGCAGAACTACTGTAGGATAAACTAGTTTAACACGTATGGAACCTCCAAAATGTATGGATATAAAAAGCCTTTACTGTCCTTTTAAAATAGATAGAGAAATTAAATCTGAGCTTCATAACATTTTCTAGATATGCCTTTCCTACCTTAAAGTAATCTTAATAAGACATTAAACCCTGGAGAAGCCTAAACCAAGCAAGTCTAATAAATATCATTAATTTCCTGCACAGGTTACACTTTCTTAGGTTAAAGACTCTTTCATTAAAAATAAGTCTCTATGATTATGTTATTTTACTCAAAGTAAATAATGTCAAGACAGCAATGAGACAAAAACAAATATTGAAACTTGCATGATTTGTTTGTCTGTGGATGTTGTCAACAAACTCAGCAACCTCCTCATCTTTCTGAATAAAGACACCTTCAAAGTTGCCTGGCTCTGAAGTGCTGAAACAATACAGTGAGAGCTGTTCAAACAAACAATGTCCATTTTCCATACACTGTTGACATGGGCTACAAGTTAATTTAACCCATATCTAATGCATAATGTAAAAAATATAATTTCATATGGAAAATTCTACGTTTTGGCTCCTTAACCTGATTTGGCTACTAAACATTTGAAGTGTAGGAACCAATAGTTAGGAATACTTTTTTGGTCTAAAACCCTAAATTTGAAATACCTTGCATTTGATTTGAAGCGATAAAGCTTGCGGTTTCCGTCAACTGACACTGCAAGCATCTCTGGAGTGCAGGCAGGGCAGTCAAATGATTTCTTGTGGAATATCTTCTCCACCTCGTATGTCACAGCAACCCACTCAGAAAAGCTTTTGCTGAAGCTATCAGCTGATATTTTGCCCGCCTTTTAGATTTAGGACAAACATAGGAGAAAACTCTAAGGAAAATAATATTTGTGTAACTCACCATAAACACTAACTAATAAACATTGCATGCATCTTCATTAAGCTTGGCAAAATTGAAAACTCACTCTTCCGAAGCGCTCTGTTCTTTCTTTTCTGTACGCCTTAAGTGATACACCTGGTGCAGCCATCTTAAGGTCATAGAAAGACTGAAAGACATCAGTGGTATACAGGGTGCAGAAATTCATGGTGCCAGGCCAGTATCCATCACGCTGGATGTCCTCAATGGTGGGGGACCATGTTAGGCAACAGCTGGTGCAACTCACAGCTGGCAATACAAGGTTGTAGCGGCCTGTAGGGAGCATTCATTTAAATGAATAAATGAAGTAATATTGTTCATTTACCTCAACAGAAGAAGGAAAACAGGCCGTTGTTTTTTTTTTATTCCATCTTTAAATGGTTATAGGAAAAGATTGCAAGAAGATGTTGCGGAAAACACATGATAATGCACTGTAAATGTAGGTACTGCCACCTTGTCATACTCGTGCATTACAAAAAAATACCGCTTGGATAATAACACACATACACCCACAGTGAAATTGGGCAAAACACCTGGCTTGATGAGTAATCATGAACAATAAGAAGGAAGGGAGATCAGTGCGTATGTGTGGGTGTAGTGTGTGTGACAGAAGAAAAAGAGAGACCGAGCACCAGCTGTGTCGGTGTTGTGCAGAGGTTTCCGCACCTCACGGGATGGTTGAATCATTTATCAACATTGATGAACTGCGCAAAGAATATTATATAGTTTTTAAACAGTACTTAGCATATACCCGTGAGGAACCGTGATGTGCATGAAATTCTCAGCGGGCACAACTCGGTACAAGACTGGCAAGTGAGTAGAGCAGATAGAAAAATGTCAACAATATGCCTCAGTTTAGCTGTAAGTGTACAGGGTAAGTTACATTGACTAAATAATAGAAACTGCAACTTCTCAAGAGGCGAAGCTACCATGTGTAAAATGTCCACTTACCATTTATGGTAATGACAGACACATTTCTGCCAGGTGACGCATGAATGTTGCCTGTTGAACAGCCACACACACGATCTGGTCTCTGTATAGGTAACAGCCGTGCTATCAAAAAAATTAAATTGTGTATTGTTTAGATACCAAAAAAAAGCACACACACTAACTTGTTATGCAAATATTAACTATTTCTTCAACTAAAAAGATGCATTGCATAGAGAATTTGAAAAACATTAACATTTGGTTTCTTAATGTGAATCCAGTTACAAGAATAGCACGTTTCATCCATAGTAAGGCATAATACTTGGAAATGGTCTTACCCATTTGCTGGCGCAACTCTGACAAAGGCTGCCGAAATCCTCCAGTTAGTGACTCTCTGTTGTGCAGGACAAAGCGTGAATGAACAGCAGTATCACAGTCCTCACAAAGGAACGGGAAAGGCAGGCAGTCCAGACACCTCACTACAGCTTGTTTGCCACACTGGCACCCACAATGTGGATGTGGATCTTGGGTAGCCAGCATATTTTTAAGAAGAAATGGTCTGGCCTCTTTCCACTTTTGTGAGGACACTTTGTTTCTGATCTCCCAGTCAGTAGCAGCTGACTCGGATGACGCCTCACAAATCACTGCTGTGTCCTCCAATACTTCATCATCTACTACATCCTCAAGCAGCTCAAGGAGCTCCTGACGAAGCACCTCAGTTTCAGATCCTAACAGAAAAAAGAATGAAATAAATAAACTTCGCCAATATACCAACTCTATTGTTTCAAATTGACAACAGCTCATACATTTCTACCTAAACCAAAACGGTCAAGAAATTACATCTAAACTAATAATAGAAGTATAATCTATCCAGGCAATTACAATACACTATGCTTTAATTATGTACCTTTTGTTAGGTTGACACTGGAAACAACATCAGTAGGTGCCGCACATCTGGGCTGTTCTGTGTTAACAATATTTTTTTTAAGGAAATACAGGTGGCAAAGACATGTAGGCTTTATCAGAGAGACTATCAGTTTTCAGTACAATTCTGACAATAACATTTGGTCTGTTTTATTAATTGATGGTATTGCTGCTGAGACTCCAACCCCTTCAACATGACATAAGGAGAGAAGAAAGACAATCTGGAACTTTGAAACTCCTTTCACAGACTCTAATAAGGTTATGGAGATTAAAACCATGTAAATATCCATCTTTTTTAGTTTTTCATAATCACAAAATGTGTTTTGGCTTTACCTGTGCGTTGATCTTGCTTGGTAGTTGGCGCTGAAAATGGCTATCTGTTTATTTTGTGTTCTGTCAATATTATCTCTCCTGTTTAGTTTGTTGAAAAATGAGTGGTTTTAATTTTGATGCTGAAGATTTGGAGTTAGAGGATAAGCTTCAGGATGTTAACAGATTTCTTCAGGTTTTGGAGGTAAGTTAAGTGTTGCATTATGGCAAAACGTTAGAAGAAAATTATTTTACACCTAAATTATATATTCATTATTTGGAGTGTTGCTTTTTTTTGTGTCTTGTTGAATTACACAGAGTGAGGCTCAGAAGGAACTCAAGGCACAGAGGGAACAAACCCCAACCCCTGTTCGATGGAAGAATCGTGACAGGCATGGGTTTGTTATTCCTAAAAGGCCTTCATCCAGTAAGAAATCCAGTGGAATGCCATCTGGTTAGTAGTCCTACTTATATTTCTCCTTTCTGTTTACTTAACAATTTCCATTACTAAATTGGTCTCAATGTAGCCTAAAACAAATATGAAAATACATGCAAAGTTATAAAGTGAGGCTATATTGTCATAATTAGCCACGTTGTTGTTGTTTTTTACATAAATACCAGAATTTTCATTTTACACACTATTAAATTATATTGTAATTATATTAACACTTTAATAACGCAATTTAGCAATTTTAGCTAGCAAGCCCGTTAGCTAGTGTAAATTGGCTTATGAGAACGAGTCAACGTTTTACATTTAAATGTTTTACTTCTTGAAAAAGGTTTGCGAGATTTTAGCAAATCAAACCAGACACGTTGTCTTTCTAAAACAGCTGTATAATATCACCTTCAGAACTTAAATAATTCGGTTGTTAAGTCGTGACGTAACCACTCTCCGATAATACTCTTTCCGGGTCCAAAGTCCAGGTCCTCTCTACCTACCTACCGCTTTCGCTAGTGTTTTGGTTATTATTGAGTGTTTTTACAATGCTGCAGTGCTGTGTCCCGTGTCGGGAGCTAACTCACTTCAACCTCGTAAATCTTCTTTTTCATTGATGCCTGGACTCTACCCTTAATTATGCCACCTGAGTGATGAGCTACACTAACCACTCTGTTGGTGTTAAAGGAATTTAAACCCTTTTTGACCGCCAAGGGTGCCTCACTAAGAAGGACGTGATCGTAAATAAATTTACAGGTTCCACCGTTGTTATTTCTGGACGAGAGGAGCGCTTGGACCCAAAACGTCACACGTGACGTCAGACTTAACAATCGGATAGCCAAAGTTTGACTTAACGTTACCTGCGTCACAAAATGCTCACGAACTAGAAAAAACTCCCATCAAACTCCGACCCCGTCAGTGTCTCCATAGCAACGGATTATGGGTAGTTCTCTTCTGCCAAAGATTTTATCGAGATTAATTTATTATTAATGGTGAAATGGTAACGTTTGTGGCTAATAGTAGGCTGAATATAAATATTAACAATAAAATAATCTTTAAACCAATCAATATTCATGACGCTGTTGTAAAAAAAAAAAAAAAAGACCATAACATTTTCATATTGTAGAATTATCAATCACATTTTTGTGTTGAAATATATAAAAATAAAATTATATATATGTTTAAAATCTGAAAAAAAAAAACAAACATTTGAATTGATTGGGTGAAGGGTGAATCCACTGGCTCCGCCTGCCAAATATTTTATCGAGTTAATTGATTATTAATAGTGAAATTGTCAAAACAATGAATATATGTATATATTAAAATAAAATAAAAAAAACATTTGAATTGACAATGAGGACACTTCCGGGGTGTTATATCAACACTCAGTTCAATAGTACCGCGGATGGGTTTACATTGGAGTTAGTGGAAAGCTCTGTGCGTCTCTTTTGACGCTAATGGGTGCCATGTGCGTTGAAAGTATACGCTGACGGACGTGTCAAAAGCGTAAGTATATTACGCCCCGGGAATGAGAACGGGTTGGATAATGGTGTGTAAAGATTTGATTCAAAGAAGCCGGTTACATTTTGAGCCTATTATCGAGAAAATTAAAAACAGATTCAATATGTGTCTTATGAGAGATCTGTCCCTAAATGGATGTATTCTACTTTCAAAAGCAGAAGGGATCTCAAGGTCTGTTTATCTATGTCTGCAAATGTTCCAAATAATGTTGACAGGGAATTAGATAAGATTCTTTATGACTTTATTTGGAGGAAGAAAATACACTATTTAAGGAAAAATATTCTAAAAAATAATAGAGACTTTGGTGGCCTTGAAGTTTTACATTTTTCAGATCTCAATAATGTGTTTAAGATAAAATGGATAATCGAATGTATTAAAAATAAAGATAGTGTATGGAATGCTTTCCCAAATTACATATTTAACTCTTTGTGTGGCATTCATTTTCTTTTAAAATGTAATTTCTCAGATGAAAAAATCCCAGTTAAACTGGCAAGCTTTCATAAGCAGGCACTGCTGGCTTAAAAGATATCTTGTACAAAAAAAAAGTCAATCTTTAATCAGACATGGTACGACAATGGAATTCTTACTGTTAATCAGTTGCTTAATGAACAAGGTTTACTTTTAACATATTCTGAATTCTCAACAAATGTATGATTCCTGTGAGGCCAGAAGAATATGCTATTATTTTTGATGCAATCCCTGGCAGAGTTGTATCAATATTACGAAATCCTGGATTCTAGCTTATAAATGTTGAGCGTCAAACCAGTTTTTGTAGTGATACAATGCTTATTGGGGATATTAATATATTAATAGATAAATGCAGTAACAAATATATTAGAAATATTTTAAAACCAAACTATTTGCCTTGTTCAGCAGTGTTTTGGTCTACTAAATATGAAAATATTAACTGGAAAAGAGTATGGATAATAATCAAATTAGAGAGGTATCCTATTAAATTGTACACAGAATTTACCCTGACAAGGAGTTGCTTGAACGTTTCCATTTGAATATTGAAAATTTATGTGAATTTTGTGGCAATGCCAAATAATCTGTGACTTTTTATTTTATTTTATTTTTATTGTATTCAAAAATGTTTTGGTTGGATGTTTCAAATTTCATTTCTAGGTTGTTTGGAACATGTTTACAAATTGATCTGTATGATGTTGTATTATTGTATTTTTTTGTACAGGACAATGTTGTTTCCAAAAGTACGATGTGCTTCCTTATACAACTTTTCATTTTACTTTGAAAATATCACATTCATGTGAATTTATTTTAAACTAAAACTAAGCCAAGCTTTGAACATTTTATAAAAGAGATTAAACAATATGGTTCTACATTAGATAAAATTAAAGGTACAATATGCAAGAATTTTTTTGCCGCTAGAGGGCGCTACATTCCAAACAACAACAACAACGGCGTAGCTTGATGACGATGTGAAGGAGCGTGGAATGATGGGAACTGTCGTTTTAGACTCCACCGTGGATGTAAATCAGTCAGAGGGGAATCGAAAAATCATGTTCATGGATGAGGCTAAGTTCTATTTTTATAAATGTTGCGTTTAATAACATGCTTTTTGTGGCGAGGGGGGAGTGGCTCAGCGCGGTCTGTGATGGGAGAGAGAAGAGACGAGCAAGTAGGTCAAGTGCAAATGACGAACCTGTGTCTTATTGCAGTATTATTGGCGTGGAGAGACCGCTTATAAGCCGCGCTGGAACGAGAGAGAGACTGGAGAGAAAACTGGACGCAGAGGAAGAAAACCGGTGGATCCGAGCTCTCATTTTTGAACTGTTTTGTGCCGTCGCGGTTGCCACGGTGAATGCGCGTTGTGCGCGGCTTTTGTTTGTTTTGCTTTATTTTAATAAAGTACGAGTCCCAGTCACGCCGATCCCTGTCTTCTTCCTTCCTGACTCTTAAACCTCATCACACTTTTATTTCATTAAAATGAATTAACCACAAGAAAAGTAAGGTTTAACATTGGTTATCATAGATGTTACTGTATTTGTTGAATTCGTTGTTGTGATAACGCTGCGCAGTTTTACGTGTTCTAAACAATTGTTGTAAAAGTACATTCGAACATACCCACATCATTTGCCAAAATACTGATTAATCTTTATGTATAACACATGCTATGTTTATTTACATGGCCATAAACACCAGACGTGATAAACAATGTTTAAACTAAACACAAATCTAAAGCAATAATACTTTCCTTACATAAACATAACTATTACCGAATGCTACATTTGGAAAATATAAAATTAAGCATGCTTTGTCGACAGAACCAGCTGCAATCGGTAAAGAATAATTGTGTACCATAACGACTGCAAGAAACAAGCTAAAGTTTGTAGTAGCTTGATAGACGCTACAACTTCCGCATTTGTCCAGGACTCCACGCAGTACGAGCGGAAACCGAGGGTAACGCAGATATGAAGCAATTGACTGGCGACTCCCAGCTCACCCCTGCTCTAACGCCCCGTTTCCTTGGTTAAAATCGCAATTTTCTCACGATTTAAAAATAGTTGGAAACATTTGGGATATTGTAAGTAATCAACTTAACAAAATATATAACACTGGCCTTGAGATTTTGGGATATTTTAATGCAAAATTCTTACATATTGTACCTTTAAGAGCAAAAAAGCAAGAAAGACCTATGAAGCTTTTTGTAACTTTAAATTGTTGTAATTTGACCCCTGGCATGACCTACTTTATTTTACATATTCTCATGTATGTTATTTTCTACTTGTTGTGAGGTGTATATGCATGTACAAATCTTTGTATATTTTTTGTTGCATTAATAAAATAAATAATTACACTTGGTTTCAGAGATGTGTGTCGACATGTAACTACATTGCCTGAGGTGTTGTGTAGTCTTTCAGAGGGTGTGCTAGTGCCAGGCACACACAGATACTTTTACGCCAGCTTGCTAAAGTGGGGAACATTGGCCTTATGAATTCCCCACAAGAACAGTGTCTGTTAAATGCTGCTTCAATGATTGCTTGGTCAGAGGATTCAGAGGTTCATCTGTAATCTCCTAAAGAGGCTTCAATGCCTTGTTTACTGACTCGAGGACCTCAATGTCCCGCAGATGTCGTGTTCTCTGAGAGAATTGGTGACAGATCCCTCGGCTGTTCCAGTATCCTTCCCATCATTTGCTGTTTAGTGCCTCATCGTGTTGAACACACTGTGATCAGATCATGTTCTGACAGGTTAAGTTCTCTCTGTTGTTGTTTTTTCCAACTATGGGAGAAACGTCCCTCCAGCCATTTGCACATTCCTACAGCATGACTGATGCGTGTGTCACCTTTAAAGGAGACATATCATGCTTTTAAATCGTTCCTTTTTACATATAAATCATACATTTGTAGTCTATATAAAGTGGAACTGCAATGCTTGGGTCTGAATCCCTCATTATTATAGCTCCACAGGCCCCTTTTCTACCCCTTTTCTGATGTGCGTCTGAGAGCAACTCGTTTTGGTGCGGTCTCTTTAAATGCAAATGAGACACTTCATACCCCGCCCCCTCTCCAGGTTGCAGAGGTGACACTCGGTTCAACTCCACCCCGTTCGGCCATTTTTGTAGTTTGATAGCAGAGATACGATTATCTAGCGGCACAGAAACGTTTTATTCACACGTTATTAACAAAATGTCAACAACCGAAGTCCAGCCAGCCTTACATGTTCGAGCCAGAGTCGGAGCCGGAGCGAGATGAAGATGAAGACGACGAACCTGCAGAACAACGTCTTCATATGGATGTATCGCAATGGTGTGTTACTGTATTTACACATGAAACTTTGGTCTTCCGACCTTTTACCACCGTGTCGATTTATTTTGATTAATATGTGCGAGGGAGAGAGAGTAAGACAGCGTCTAGTTTGGAGACGGTGAAGTCTTGTTTACACTTTCGCCTGGCTCCGAAGAGAGAGAGTGCGCGCGTGACCGGGTCTCTCTCTCTCTGCTCGTTCTTTCAGTTAAACATGCGCCCTTGTCACAAGCGCGGCAGTTAATCTACATTAGACAGTGTAATGAAGCGTGTGGGTTACTACATCCAACAACCAAACATTTTAACTTACCCTCTCGTAACTTCTGCATCCTTTAGCTTGGACTACAAAATTGCAGCGAGAAATAAAAATGGCGGATTGCTGGAAGTGTTGGGCCGGAAGTCAATGTCCTTATTTGGCAGTTCCGCTGCAAATACTGTGACGTAATAGTTCAAAAAACGTCATAGAGAACAGACAAATCTGAACCGGTTGAAAAATATGACCAAAACAGAATATAAAGATATCAACGAAGCACCTGAAGAGAATAATTTCAACTTTTCTAAACACTCCAAATATACAACAAAATGCATTTAAGGGCTAAAAAAGTGGATTTAGCATGATATGTCCCCTTTAACAGCATTTTCTGGATAGAGAGGAGGTTGTCTCGCGGCTCAATGAGCCATTGAATGGTAATATTGCTAATATTTGATGATATGTTTTGAACTTAAGCTGTTTCTTAGTTTGTAATGTGGGATTATAAAAATGTATTTGTAAATGATTGTGACTGTTGGAGATTGTATTAGCGTGGCTTATTTACTCTCTGTTTGCCAACAGGTGCTATTAAATGCAGACAAAGACACAAAATACATGTTTACAACTTTAATATATCAACAAAATAAATACAGTGCTGAACACCAAGAGGGTTGAAGTGTCTTTATTCAGTCCAACAACACAACACATAGTGGATTACCATCATCTGGAACCCGTTAGTTTCATCAAATTAAAATTGTACTATAAATAAAAAATTATTTTAATAAAACTGTTACATCTATAATTAAACTTATCTATAATGCTTTATTACATACCAAACCAGGCAGCCCTGCTTTTTTTCTTTTCGCATATTTCATACTGCATGACAGTTTGGGCGCAGGCAGCTCCGTCTGCAACTAAACACATTGGTTCACTTTACAATCGAGCAATAAAAATTATGGATAAAAAGCCAATCCGTTACCATCATTGTTACATCCTTGAGAAATATAATATATTAAGCTTTGAAAGCTTCAGTAATTTATGTTTTTTAAAATTAATTTTCAAGTGTATTAATAATTTAGCACCCGAGCCACTTAGTAAATTTATTCAAAAACAGAACAGCAAAAGAGTTACCAGAAGCAGCACAAATCATAACTGTACCATACCATACTGTAGGACAAGCTTCGCACAGACAGCCTTTTCTGTTAAGAGCTGTAGGCTCTGGAATTCATTATCATCTGACATTAAGGTCATATCTGACTTGAAAAAGTTCACCTCCAGGATTAAGTTGTGCATGATTGTTTTAATTTTATTTTTATCCATCAACGTGAATCGATCCAGTAATCGGTCTCGTGACTGTCATCAAATCAAATTAAGCTAGAAAACTTTAACTGCCTATTCCTGGTGTTACTCATGTGGAAGCATCAGTTCAATCCAGATATCAGCGTCTTCCTCTAATATGCTAAGGTACATTTCACATTTATCCTTAAAGGGATAGTTCACTTTGAAATTAAATTTTGGTATGTTTTAGCTTACCTCAAGGGCATCCAAGATGTAGGTGTCCGCAGTAGTTTCAATTTTGATATTTTTAGGTCAAACCGTTCTTGTCTGTCAGTCATATAATGCAGGTCTATGGTCACCATCTCGATAGAACAAGAGCTTAGACGAGGAGTTGTGTGGCTCCGATAGGAAGGGCCGGATCTTTCTAGTGTTGTATAAGGCAAATCAGCAGGATCGCATGGTTTGGCTGAAAGTGAAACCATAAGCAGTTCTGTCTTGGCAAGGTTGAATTGAAGGTGAAGGTCATTCATCCATCCATTTCCATCAGGTAGGCTGAGATGCGAGCAGCAACCGTCAGATCCTCTGGCTGGAATGAAAGGTAGAGATATGTGTCATTAAGTGAAAGCCATGTTTCTAAATGACAGAGCCTAGTTACAATACAAAAAAAAAAAAAAAAAAAAAATTAGATGGGTGGAATCTAACACAATCGTGGTCTTACTGAAACAAAACCAAACCTTGTGCAGCTCCAGTGGCCTCACAAGGATCAAATGAATATTCACATGGGAAAATATAGTATAAAACAAATTAAATTTTCTGCCACTTTTAGTGCAATCATATGGAATCAGAAGACTCGGCCATTACAATATTTTAAATTACTTCTTCCCATACCTTGTTTGCCATGATCATTCTGCTTTCCACTTGACCTGAAATCACACACACACAAAAAAAAATGTCAGAATATGTTCCACTGGGACAATGCAAAACCTCAACTGACGTGTTGGCAAGCATGCAGCCAGAATATGCAATTTATCGTGTGGTGTTCATATTCTAGCCTCATGTATTTTCCTGTATCATCAACGAGTACAGTATTTACTGAATTTGTTTTCTTAACGGTCTTGATAGCCACGTTAACCCTTATGAAAATTAACTATGGTTTAACCAAAAAAAAAAAAACCTTGGTAACGTTAGGCCTATTTGTAGTATAACTGTGGTTATTAAAAATGGTAATAAAAATCCGCCAAAAACGTGGTTACTATTTTTGAAGAGAAGAGTTTTCAGCTTCCAGACAGTGTTTAAAAATGTCCCGCCATTTAAGAGATTGATTTACTGACAGATACTATCGCGTATTAAATGAACTTTATGTATAACAAGTCTACGAAAGCTTGTTTTAGGTCTTTTGAGGTGTGGGTTCAACTGATCTTTCTTAAAACAGATGGAAAATGTAAAGATGCATGCTACATTTTCAGTGTTTTGCCTCCAGCTCTCGCCAGTTAACTGAACATCATTTAAAATGCTAACGTTAGCTTGAAAACTGTAACGTAAACTTAACACAAATGTAATATAAAATATCGTTCACATGCAGACTCTTACCTCAGCCGGTGATCGGTTGGCATGATGTCCGCTGTGACGAACCAGGCTCACTGAAAAGGGTGTTATTTCCGAAGAATCCAAACCAATGACATTATATAGATCAGTGATCCAAACGGACTGACTGACAACAGGGCTCCTGCTCACGGCTGCTCTCGACAAATACGATTGCTTTGAACCCTTGTTAATCTCACAATCCACTTCACGAGAGTAGACTGAATTCAAATCTCCCGCTTCGCTTGCCGATCAGCTAACTGTTGTGGGCGGAAACGTAATGGTGGCGAATTTGATACTGCGTCATCGCGTGCGCGCACACACACACAAAGCCCTGAATGTGCAGCAACGGAGATTTGGAAAAATATTAATAAAATATACATGAAATTATGGGAGAATAAGACAATGAAATAATGATCAAAATGAGCATCTATTTGCAAGACAAGATTAAAAGACTATAGCCTATGCAATATAAAAGAATTCAATACAGGTCTACTGTAGCCTATGTAGGGTACGCTACTGTATGTACAAATACTATTATTTAACCTTAAAAAAAACTCACTTTAACCCCCACATGCTTAATAATCTGTAAGGACAACATATTGAATAGATGCAGATTTCTGCTGTTATACCTTCTTTTCTTTGTTTTCTAATTTCACAGAAAAAAATCTGTAAAATATTACTTTGTAAAAATACAGACAAGTTCCTTTTAAAAAACGTAAAATTGATGTAAAACCAAAATACAAGCAATTACCTGTAAATTTAATAGTGGACCTTTAAATTACAGCAAATATCTGTAAAATAACAGGCATTCACTATAATGACAAAACGGTAAAATTCTGTAAAAAAACAATACAGACCATTACCTGTAAAATTACACTTTTTTTTACAGTGTAGGCAACATAAATAAAACCCCAAAATGTAGAAATTTACATTATTTATTTACTTAAGAACAATCAAATAGTACAAAAACAAAAATAAGACAAAAAACTGAACAGAAAAAAAAACAATTTATCTTTTTGCTCTTCTCAGCTCCGTGAGCTTCGAATTGATAGATGTGCCTATCTGAGCTAGGCATCATGTATGACAGTTGCCAAAGTGAGATATGAGCTACAAAATGACCATCCTGCCATGAGCTATATAGGAGACATATCTTGTATGTACATATAGGGCTTATATATAAAGAAGCAATACAGGAGACCTATATGGCCTGTATATGCACATATATGCACCTCAATTTTGCCTATATGTGGCATATATACGCATATATGCAGCATATATATTATCATATATGTGCATATATGCTGTATATATGCATCATATATGTGCATATAAACTGCATATAGGTTTCATATATGCGCATATATCCTCATATAGATTCTTTCCATGTGGGTTATGCCACGAGTCCTTTTGAAAAAAACTGGTTCTATTAGTTTTATGAAAAAGTTCTGGTATAACAAGTTTAAGTTCTGAAGAAAACTTCCCCCACACAGTCCTTTATGATAACACAGAATTGAAAGGAGTTTCAATGCAACTTCTGCTCAAGACAGTTCAAGTTCAGTGGAGGAACAAGACACATCTTCACCGTCATTATTCATGGTTAGTAAATACTACTTCATAAAATACTGATATATATAGATTTAACAGTGTCATGAATCCATTCACATTGATCTAGACTTATCAAACAGCATTGACACATTGTGTATAACCTTTTTGATTGCTAACAAAACTCAAAGCAATATTTGATCTTTTACAGTAATTTTAGCAGATTTAAGCAACACGGCTTTCTGATGCCTCATACTGTATGTCTCTCAAATCAGACAGTATCTCATTTCTCTATTTATTAATACATACATTCATCTCAGAACCTTTATTTTAAATAAATAATTTAGATCATGTGAGAGTATATTATTCATAATTCAGTCTGTCCACAGAAACATTCTGTGTCAAACCTCGGCTTGCACATCTGATCACCTCACTTTGAGCTTGACACGCGTCTGCCTGTTTCTGTGTGTCAGTGTTTGTGTGACTCTTGTGTGAGGAACCGCCGACCTTTTAAAGAGCTCATATTATGCCTTTTTAAATGTTCAACTTTATTTAATGTGTAATGTTGCTGTTTGTGCGCGAAAAAGCACTTTGTCACTCCAGCAAGATTTATTCTCTATATCCGTGTTCACTGTTTCTGAACTCCCTTAAACCTCATTACATCCTCATTTAAATAATTCCCACCCAAAAAAGCGTGAGCAGAGTTCTTTCTCAGATCTAATCTACTGATATGTGATTTCATTCCCAGCTGATTATGTTCAGAGACATAACCAATTGGTGAACTTTGTGTATTTGCGCTCAGAAAACCATATATCAGAAGCTTAAATTGGCAAGGCTTTTTAAACAAATGCAAAGAACAAACATTTCATAATGACCACGACAGAGATGATAATCAAAACCAAACAGAATATTTATTTATTGCTGGCAGAGTATCTGAGGCACGAGCTGTAAAGGCTCTGCCCACTTCTGGAAAAGGGGGTGGGGAGCAGCAGGTAATTTGTATTTAAAGGGGTCATAAAAAAATTCTCATTAGTATTGTAAGAAAACCCTCATTTGACCTGGTCAAAAACAGCTCTGTTTTCAGAACGCCGTTTAAGTGCATGCGTCTTTAAATGATAATGAGCTTTGCTCACCCCGCCCCTCTGTTCTTTGGGGCGTTTGGCCACAACTGGACACAATACAGACAGAGTGCATTTAGGCCACGCCCACACCGGGGGGGAAAACAATCCAACCGTCTAGTAGTGGGAAGTTCGGATCATTTTACTGACTCGGATCTTTGAGTCTCGTTCAGCAAAATGAACGAATCTATTTTCGAGTCATTTCTTTCATTTCGTTCATTTCAGCATAATATAATTAAAATGGCATGTTAAATATCCCAACACATCTAGTACTTACGAAAATGTTGATTACATTTGTAAAAAGAATAAAAATAAACTATAGGGTAATGCAGCCAAAGCCAAATTATAAGAAACCGAAATGTTTTATTAATTGATTAGTTGTTGGGTCTTAAGTTCAGGCTATTGCAGTCTGACTCTGTTAGTTCACCTCAACTCCTGATCCGAGACTTTCTTTCCTTTGCAACTTCATATTTATCACGTTTGTTCTCCTCCTCTAGTGTCTCGAGACGTTAGTTGTCGACTCGTCAGTGTCTGACTCTGATCTGCTGGCCCGTGCCGTGTGTGATAGGCTACAGCAGGGCCGGAAACAGAAACGATTAGTTCATCTTTCGAGTCTCAAGTTCGGGTTCGGGTCCGAGTCTTTCGTTCTTCCTGTCAGTCCCATAGAGGTTATGCTGTCAGTACCGGAAAGAGAAAAGATTAGTTCATCTTTCGAGTCTCAAGTTCGGGTTCGGCCTTGTCCGAGTCTTTCGTTCTTCCTGTCAGTCCCATAGAGGCTATGCTGTCAGTACCGGAAAGAGAAAAGATTAGTTCATCTCTCGAGTCTTCGGGTTCGAGTCGTTGGGCACCACCTCAAAGAAGTCCAAATTAAACGATTCCCCATCGTAAGTACACATTGATGGCCTAAGACACGAAACGATATAGATACATACACTAGATGTCGCCTTAAAGACATTCGTTCCAATGAACTGCCGTAGCCAAGGCGACATCTAATGTATATATCTATGCACCAGTCTGCGCACACGTCACACACCAGGATGCGCGCGCGCACTCAGATCACTCGGACATGGCTGTGTTCAAGAGGTAAAAACAATATAAATACTGTTCGTTTTCTCACACAAACCGCTCGTTTCGTGTCTTAGGCCATCAATGTGTACTTACGATGGGGAATTGTTTAATTTGGACGATGGGGAATTGTTTAATTTGGACTCTGTGCATGCTCTTTGAGACAGTGACCATAGACCTGCATTATATGACTGACAGACAAGATCTTGGATGCCCTTGAGGTAAGCTAAAACATACCAAAATTTAATTTCAAAGTGAACTATCCCTTTAAGGACACACACACAAAAACATCATGTCTTTGCTTCCACTCAAAAGTGGGCATTTACAGAATAGCATAATAGTTGAGTTGTGGGGTATTTCCAGCTGAAACTTCACAGACACATTCTATGGGACACCTGAGACTAATATTACCTTGTGTTATTTTATTATCTTGTAAAAAGGAGCATTATAGGACTTCTTCAACAGAAGAGTTTGTATTAGTTCAGTGAGAATCCTGATCTGATCACAGCTTCATTTCATAATCCAAATTACATTTTGAGTGCTTAGGTCCAAATGTTAGGAATGAAACTACTTCAGATCTTTTTCTTTTTGTCCTGCAGCTGTGAATCTGTGTGAATCTGTGAAGGACGATGGTGTCTGTTGAAGATCTGCTTCTGGACTCACTGAAGGACCTGAGTGAAGATGATCTAAAGGAGTTTCAGTGGCGCTTAGAGAATGATCATGAGTGTATATCAAAATCTGAAATGGAGAATGCAGATAGGTTGAAAACTGTGGATAAGATGGTGGAGTGTTTTGGATCAGAAGAAGCTGTGAAGATCACGGTGGAGATCCTGAAGAAGATGAACCAGAATAATCTGGCTGAGCAGCTGGAGGACAAACACAAGCAAGGTATGTTTAATTCACTCTGACTGTAACGTAATTGATAGGCAATATGAAGACATCTGTTGCTGTTGGAGCTCATTCAAAACAGAGCTGTGGAAAATAACAATCACTGCCTGTACATAGAAACATAGAAACAAGAAAATATACAGATGTGGCCATTAAGAATGCGCATTTTTCACATGACATGCCGCAATTCATCCCGTGGAATGCCGCTGAATCCTGTCGGCACGTTTTAATTTTTTTATTTAAATAAATGTGTTGTGCTTCACAGTATATCCACCAGATGGCACATAGAAAATCATACTGTATCTATAAGCCAGACCAAATTGCTCATAAACACTTTGCGATTATTTGTCTTCGACTGATTGTTAAATATGCTTATAGATTATTACAGTATGTTACATTTAAAAAAATATATAATTAACATAATTATCAGTGTCTAATAAAGTATTAACTGCATGTAATGTTGTCATTGTAAGAAAACCACAATACAATATAGGCTAAATAAAATCGTATTAGACAAAAAGTTTGATGCGCTTGCAGTGAGTGCAGACGCACAGTGGGAGAACACAAAGCTTTTTAACGATTATTATAATATAGCATAAATTGTCTCACAAGTATAGTATCTCTACAAATAAGTTGTTGAGAAGACATCGCTGCACAAGAGGGTTATGCTGTATGTAAGAAATGTAATTCTTTATTGACTTGGAAGAATAAACAGTGAAAAGGAACTATATGGATTTCGAGTGTGAATACAAGACAAGAAGATACGCGTCAGAACTTGTGGAATAAATAAAAGACATTCACATGTCCCGTACAACATGAGTGCAAAGCAGATAATTATTTGATGTGCTTGCTTTGTAAACACACTTACAGTGCTGTTGTTGTTCAGATTTAAAGATGCCTGCGTGTCCGTGCAAAAAGACGAAGTGCAACAATAAGTTAGCCTAAAAATATATCAGTATCTAATGCTGAAGCAAACATCAGTCATGTACCAATAGATCTTTCATGATGAATTTTGGTAAATGCACTTTAAAATTATGTTCATAATAATATGACATGTTTCAGGGTTCGTACGGTCATGAAAAACTTGGAAAAGTCATGGAGTTAAAATAAAGCAATTTCCAGGCCTGGAAAAGTTTTGAAAAATAAATAAACCCAGAAAGTATAAAATATTGGTTAAACAAACTACAAATATGTAATGTTTATTCGATCCATCTGACGGCAGAATCCCGTCAGATTTCATTTAGCAGCATTGAGCATTTTAACCAATCATCTGTTTCTGTTGAATGTGATCGGCCAATCAGAGGCATTCAGATTAGTCATCGCTGAAACATCGCTGTTGTGTTCAGTGCGCGCGCTCTCTGTCTGAAGTCTGACTGAAACTCGTGAATTCTCCCGTCATAAACAACAAAGTGCAGATTCGACGTAAGGGATTCATGTCGCAGTGTCGTCAGCTTCAGTGATTTTAACAGGAGTGTTTGTGAGAGTGCTTAAACTAGCGCTAGATCGGTCACATTCTCTGCTCCCTTTCTGGATACAGTTTATGCTAATATCATTTATTCATCATGCTGATAACCAAGCCGCCATTCGGCCCTTTGTTTTGCCCTTCAGGCCACCGCACAGGTCACATGACTTAAAAATATGAATTGACTTAATGGGCGCTTAGTAGATGAAAGAAGAAAATACATTAATAAGTCGTTCTGAGTGACACGAAAAAAAGGAGAAATTTTGTGTCTGTGAACATGAATCTATGAACATGAACAATAAACTATGTATTTCGTGACTGGCACGAATGCCTTGAGATCATGCTGAAATATTATGCAGAGACTTCTGTGTTATATTAAACACTTTGTTCATTGTATTCTTTTTATTTCTATATGTTGATGAATAGTATGATAATATAATATGATAACAATGAATATACAAGGTTACATTTACCATTTAGTCATTTAGCAGACGCTTTTATCCAAAGCGACTTACAGATTAGGACTAAATTAAGCGAGTCATCATGAAGAGGCAAAAAAAACCCCACGTTGACCGATCGAAGGCTTCTGGTAGGGATGTAGACTTGTAGGAGTGAGTGAAAGTAGGAGGGAGCTGAGCCTGTGATAGATCTGTAAGCAAGCGTCAATGCCTTGAACTTGATGCGAGCAGCGAGAGGTAGCCAGTGCAGAGAGATGAACAGAGGAGTGAAGTGGGCCCTCTTGGGCTCGTTGAAGACAAGACGAGCTGAAGCATTCTGAATCATTTGTAGTGGTTTGGTTGCACATGAAGAGCATTGCAGTAGTCACTGCATGCAAAAACATGCAAAATGCATTTTAGTTCATTGTGGCGCGCTCCATAGATCTAGTAAAGCAAACAGAGACATTGTTTGTTTTCATTATTTTACAAAATCTGAATATCTTTTGTAAATGTATGAATTATGTCTTGCTTTTATCTGTATGACCATAAATTACAGAGAGAAAGATTTTACTCTCTTGGAAGGAAAAAATCCAGTGGTCGCGCCGCCTCACTCGCGCACACACAAAATATTCGCAGTCTGTTCATTATTTAAATAAAATACAGTCAACCAAACGTTACACTGCTCAATTTGAATAGTCTGTAATATAATATGTGACGTTTAGCGTGACCACAGCCTCACTGTGCTGTGGAAAGATGATATTTTACATCAATAATGCCAGTGAAGAAAACAAAGCTTAGCCTTACATAATAAATACAATACATTTTTTTTTTTTTTTGCCGGAGGCTTCTGCTTTGTCTTACTCCTGTAACACTAGCTATACTGTGTATATAATAAATTAGTGAGTGAATTAGGATAAAAAGCATAACATGTCTGAACAGGTCATGTCTGTGGCAAAGACAGACATTAAAATGCAATATAATTGTATGTTAATTAAGGTTGCTAAAATGGGATGGGATATTTGCACTTATAAGTTCACTAAAAAGTTATTGTAACACTTTTTTATTTTCTTAGTAGTGTTCACCAGACACCAGATTTTAAATAAAAATAATAATTAGGGACTGTTTGTTTTTTATTTAAGGGGCTGCCGGAGGAGTTTTGAGATCTATAGTCAAAATAGACCTGACCCTCTTCGGCAGCAATACATTTTTCTATGGCCCTCAAAAATGATTGTGAAAAAAGTCATGACCCTCCCCAATAATTTATTGATTACTTCTGTACTGGTTTGCGCTTGGCAAAGATATCCAGATATCTCTATGCCTAGTAGACCTACACCAAACGTTCATTAAAAAGGGTCCTGTACAGGGCTGTACAGTGCAACATATATCTACGAAAAGATTGGTCTATGCGATGAATAAGGGGCTGTATACACCTGGCCACTTCATGCGTTTTCTGTGATCGGATAGCATGCAAAGGCTCATTTCAATAAGTCAAGTCAGGTTACCTATATAGCGCTTTTTCCAACACAGATTGTTTCAAAGCAGTTTCACAGTGATAACAGGAAAATAATGCAACAAAGTTTGTTTCTAGAAGAATAGTCACAGTCCTGCTGTGAACAAGTCAGTTCAGTGATGGTTCATTTTTGTTGTAAAAAATTATTAATTTAGTTCATTTATTTATACTAGGATTGATTCCATTCCTAGAGCTTTCGAACAAATGGGTTTTTGGGGTGCGGACTGATTGGGCAGTGAACCCGAGGTTACCCCGTGAGTCAGTCCTAGAGCTCATTTGAATCCCCTGATCTGGATACTCACACAAATGTGCTCTCCGGTTATATACATTTTTGTGTGGAGTCAGTTCTACCCACAAAAACGTATAAATTATTTCCAAATAATAAGCCATGGGTATCAAAGAAACTTAAACAACTACTAAATAAGAAGGTAGCATATTATAATAATGATGATTTAGCTAAAAGGGACACTCAAAGGGAAATTAAAATACAAATTAAGGTAGATAAGGCCCAATATAAACAAAAAATGTAAGCTAAAATGTCACAGGGAAATTCTAAACAGGCATGGGAAGGTATTAGGACAATGATTAGTGTACCACATAAAAATCAAGGAAAGTATAACAGACAATCATAGATGGCAAAAGTGGGGATCTGGAGCTAGCGAATAGGTTAAATAAATTTTTTTCATGTTTTGAGGGGAATAGTGAGGATACTAATAGTGATGAAGGAACTTTCTTGACATCAACTAATAACTTCTCCATCAAAGAGGCTGATGTAAAGAAAATGTTTCAGAGTTGCAATACACATAAGAGTCCTGGGCCTGACAGCATCTGTGGATGAGTGTTAAAAAACTGTGCTGAGCAACTTTCAACAGTTTTTACTCTGTTATTCCAAAGATCTTTAGACCAACACATAGTACCAAATATATGGAGAACTTCAACTATTATACCTTTCCCTAAAATCAATAAACCATTAGAGCCTAAGCCGAGTTCAGACTGCACGATTTTCAAAGTAGTCGGGTCACTGTTCTTTTCACACTGCGTGACTATCCAGGGTAACATTCAGTTGCTGGTGTGTTCACACTGCACGATGCATCGGTGACAGGAGGTTTCACACTGCATGACTTTCAGGAGGAAGAATCGCCGACAACTTCTGTCTGGTCCGCAAACTACGTTTCACAACCAAACACATGCGAGAAGTGATAAGGAAATAGCGCAAATTATTTTTTATTAACATTAATGGATTTTTTTAATCTATGTAAGCTCCTTGTGTTGTGATAACACAACTGAATGAGAAAGAATCTATGTGAAATAGTAATGTCCAACCAAATCAATGGAATTGCTTTCCTGTTACTTAAACCGGTTAAGTTTAGTGAACATGCTTTAGTTTATTTAAAACTGCACTGATAAATAAAGTGTGATTTATGTACATGATTTCTCAATTGAACTTCTAGACTATAGCTAGCTATTAACTAATAAGAACACTTATTAATATCTTAAAGGCTAAGATTGATATGGTCCTTCAGCCACAGGAGTGTTAATGTAATTGAACATCAAACACAATTACACACTATCAAGTCTTCCTCTTTTCTGATTTTCCCAAAAACACATAAAATAACACTTAATTTCAACATTTATTATCTCTTAATTCAGCTATATGCAAAGCATGCTGGGAACAAAGCACCGCAGTTTCAGTTAATGCAACACAAATCATTCATGTAATCCAACACAAACGGATTAAGTACATTTAAATTGTACATATATTTAAGCAGATTGAACACAACCAAATTAAGTTTGGACAAAATGTACAGCAATTGTGTTGCAAGCTCATTTTAATGAAGCAATTTGAACAAGCAGCCAAAATATTATTTTTTTTCAGTGCAATATATTAAAAGCATCCCAGAACAGACTTACTGAAATACTAACAGAAACAGGGGCGTAGCCACGGGTGTGCCGGTGCCACCCACAGTGGCAGCTGGCACACCTAAAAATGGATGCAGAATTATTTTTTATAGTCTCAATAAAAAATGTTTTCCTAAACTTGGCCTATTGTTGGTTACCTAGAATATATATTTTTTTAAATCAACCCTTTCACGCATAAGTTAAAAATATTTTCGATGTATCGCTATTCGTTTTACCTTTTTTATTAAAAATATTCACAAACTTGCTTACCATGTCAACTATCTGATATTCCGATTCTTCGTTTAAAAACCTTTATAAATTATCTTGATCATAACGAGATGAGCGCTGCAGTTCAGAGAGTCCTGTCAGCCGGATTTACAGCACCTGAATTCCACAGTTTCTCCCGAAATACATGAAAGTAAGTGGCTGTTGAACTGGGAGAAGAATAGAGTAAACTTTATAGTTCCGCTATGTGTGTCTGATATATGAATAAAACACGTCGGCAAATTACATTTGAATAGATTGTTTCAGCTGCTTCCATAGACATCAGTGTGTATTTTACAAACTACAAATGTATTGTTTTACTAGTACTTATGTGTATTTAAATGTCTGAAACATAAAATAAACAACATGTGGTTGAAAACACTGCATATTAGTTGTGATATATGACAAGCGCAGAGCGCATCCGTCTCTGGCTCAGCGCCAACCAACGCGTGAAAGCAGTTTGAATCTGGCAGTTCTGTGACGTCACTGAACATTCTAAAGTAATGCAAGTGTATTTCCCTCATATTAAATATAAAACGCATGTGTATACTGATATTTTTCTAACGTCTGGACTCTTTTTACTTTATTAAGGGAGTATGGATGTATAAACAGACGTTTATTAAAAGCATTTTCTGATAATTTATATTTCAAGTTTTGACTGCAAATGTCACGTCCATAACGCTGGAAATGCCCAATAGTAATGTAAAGATGTGGTAGCATTGGATCTGGATTCTGGACGGGAAGGATAACTCTTTGAGTTGGAAGGGGCGTGTGTCGCGATTCTGCCTCCTCACACCGCGACACAGGTTCGTGGATCTGAGTGTCACGATTTCGGTTTCATTTCGCATATAACGTTAGCCTACAGCCCTTATAATCATAGATGACGCCACGGGTTTTTATTTAAAAGAAAGAGCGTAGCCTACGTTTGTATGTAAGCCTATGGGCAATTTATATTCACAATACTTACTAAAATATAATTAATATCATTTTATTGCATTTGTATTAGTTGTTTGAAGAGTAAAAAAAAAAAAAACAAATCGGTCGGTCTCAACGCAAGTTTACAACCGGCAAGTCGGTCGGACTAAAAGGGGAAAACATTTTAATTGGGTCGGTCCTAAATTGACAGTGTCGGTTGGGTTACGACAAACAAGAATATTTTTAAGGATGGCCTAATCTGACAATAAATGTGGCACACCCAGATTTTCAGATGCACACCCAGAGTCTCTTTTCTGGCTACGCTACTGAACAGAAATGAAAGACTTTGCCTTTAGATTAACTTTATATCTTCTTACAATTTTAACATTGTTGCATATTGTATGTTCACATCTTGAAGGTTCCAAAAATCACGTGAAAATCCTATTTGCTGACTTTTCCTCAGCTTTTAATAACATATTGCCATCTGTGTTAGTTGAAAGATTAGCCACAGAGTTTAATCTAGATGGAGGACTGATTCTGTGGTTGCGGGACTTTTTAAGAAACAGAGTACAGTGAGTGAGTGTGGGTGGATCACTGTCGGAGAAACAAATTACTAATGTTGGATCATCTCACCCCTACTGTTTATATTGTACACAAACAACTGTATTAAGTGCCCATTCAGGGAGATATTTAATAAAACTTGCAGATGTTACTGCATTAGTTAGTCTCCTTCAGGGGGACGAGGACAGTCATGGACCTGTTATAAATGAATTTATTTCTTGGTGTGACATGTCAAAACTTAAGTTAAATTTTTAAAAAACAAAGGAGATGTGTATTGATTTAAGGAAGGAGTCTTCAGTGAGTGTGACGAGTGTTAAAGGGGAGCCAATTCAGAGTGTTAATGAGTATAAATACCTTGGGGTTGTCCTTGATCATAAACTGAGGTGGGATAAATGGACAGAAGCTGTGAACAAAAAAGGACAGAGCAAGGAAGAGGTTGTCATTTAATGTAAGCATCTCAATCCTAAGAGTGAAATGTGCTGTATAAATAAACTTGCCTTGCCTATACAGCCATTCTGGAGAAAACAGTGATGTCATCGTCCAGCTCAGTTCAGTTCTCATATAATGGTGTCAATGTAGGCAGATCAGTAAATTGTTGAATATTAACCCTAATAACCCTAACCTAAGCCTACTACAGTACAGACTACATGTCTAGTTTGGTGTGCTAGATGTCAATGTTTAATCAAAAGGCTTTTAATAACGCCCGTCAGCATGACCTGAAGTTATTCAGGAATTTAAAAACTGAATACAACTGCATTCAAGTCAGCATTAGTCAAGGTGATTCCATCACCATATACAGTGGGTACGGAAAGTATTCATACCCCCGGTAAATATGATCAAAAATGGCTGTAAAAAATAAATCTTTCATTCAAAAAATTTGATCTTTCATTCAAAAAATTTGCAAAAATCTAACCTTTCATTGAAGTAAAAGAATTCAAATTGGGGGGGACGTCACATTATGAAATAAATGTTTTTCTCCAAAACACGTTGGCCACAATTATTCATACCCCTAGAATGTTTTATGAATAAAATATCTCTGAAGTATATTCCCATTAATATTTACCTTTTTTTAGCACACCAGGGTGACTAGGAACATGAAATTGTCCAGCCATGACTTCTTATTTCACAGGATTTTAAATATGAGGAAACACAAAGGCCAAATTCCCTTAATCATCCATCACAATGTGTAAAACCAAAGAATATAGTTCTGATGTGCAGCAAAAGATTGTTGAGCGTCACAAAATAGAAAGTGGCTGTAAGAAAATAGCTAAATAATTGAAAATACCCATTTTGACCATCAGGGCAATAATTAAGAAGTTATAATCAACTAAAAATGTTACAAATCTGCCAGGAAGATGACGTGTCTATATTGTCTTAATGCACGGTGAGGAGGATGGTTTGAGTGGCCAAAGACTCTTCAATGATCAAAGATGGAGAATTGCAGAGATTAGTTGAGTCTTGGGGTCAGAAAGCCTATAAAAAAAAAAAAAAAATCAAACAACCCCTAAATCCCCACATGTTGTTTGGGAGGTTTCAAGAAAAATCCTCCTCGCTCATCCAAAAACAAACTCCAGCATATTCAGTTGTCAGACACAACTGGACCTTCAGACGGCACAGGGTTCTGTGGTCAGATCAAACTAAAAAAAGAGCTTTTTGGCAGCAAACACGCTAGATGTGTTTGGTGCACACAAGGATAAAAAGTATTCCATGTGTACAATTTAATATACCACTGGATCTTTAATGTTGTGGGCATATTTTTCTGCTGGAGGTCCTGGACTTCTTATTCAGATACATGGCATTGTGGATTCTATCAAATATCAACGGATAAAAAAAATCCAAACCGGGCGGCTTCTGCTAGAAATCTTATAATGGGCCGTGGTTGGATCTTCCATCAGGACAACGATCCAAAACAAACATCAAAATCAACACAAAAATTGTTAGGGAGCACAAAATGAAGCTTCTGCCATGAGCGTCCCAGTTCCCTGACCTGATGAGTGGAGTGAACTGAACAGAAGAAGCACCAACATGGATCTGGGAATCTGAAGGATCTGGAGAGATTCTGTATGGAGGAATGGTCTCTGATCTCTTGTCAGGTGTTCTCCAAACTCATCAGGCATTATAGGAGAAGACTCAGAGCTTATATCTTGGCAAAAGGAGATTGCAAAAAGGTATTTACTAAAAGGGTATGAATAATTGTGGCCAACGTGTTTTGGAGAAAAACATTTATTTCATAATGTGACTTCCCCCCCAATTTGAATTCTTTTACTTCAATGAAAGGTTAGAATTTTGCCAATTTTTTGAACGAAAGATCACATTTTTTGAATGAAAGATTTATTTTTTACAGCCATTTTTGATCATATTTACCGGGGGTATGAATACTTTCCGTACCCACTGTATGTTGTCAACCAGGGGCCCGTTCTTCGTACGTTGCTTAAAACATCCGAGATCAAATTACACATCCAAGATGATATCATCGTGCTAATCATGATCTGGCTAATTATGTTCTTCGAACACACCTGCCGGATATGATTAGTATAGCTGGATTGAGTTATCTGAGATAATTGCGTGTTCATGCGCTGGGTTAAAAGGGGATATGTATCATTAGTAGAAACATTGATCAGCAACGCTGCTATTGGCTGTTCAGCGTGGCCAAAGAGCGCGCTCAGTTTTTCTCCTCAGCAGAGCAAGAGCTAATAGTCGAAGTTTATTCGGAATTTTAATGTTTAATCAAAACGCCAGGGAACACCTCAAAGTCTGCAAAAGCCAGGAGAGAGGGCTGGCAAAAAGTAGCAGACAATTTAAATCCGTTAGAAGTGGCCATGTTAGATGTTTTTATCACTTATTAGCCTATATTTTTGTATTTTAATAATTGCATAATTACTTTGTTCATTGTAATGTCAGAGTCACCACACTAGAACATGGGAACAAATAAAAGTGAAGTATAAAAATATTCTACATAATAGTAATTTTTAGTTATATTATAGTCTCTTTTATAAAAGGCACTGTTAAATAAATGGTTGTCTGTTTATAAAAGCAACCAAGAAAAAGGCTGAAAAAAAAAAAAAAAAAAGATCTTAGTAGCCTACACTGTAAAATAATTTTTGCTGCATTAAATTAAGGCCGTATAGTCATTTCAACTGTTAAATCTTGAGTAATGATGAATTGCTTTGACTTGTGAAAGTGAAAACTGATAAACTTATGTTAATGTAAAAATATTTTTGCCATGAGTTATTGATCAAATTTTTCCAGAGTGTAGCTCTTTTGTGCACTTTTACATAATACACCAACACTTGTATCTGTTCCAAAGAAAGTGGTGGCTGAAATATGTGCAGTAAGTGGACATTTTCTAACTTTCCAAAGGAAAGAAAGTATAAGACTTTGTAATGTCCATTTGTTTCCATTGCACTGGACAGTGAATAAACCCTCTCAAATAACTGTCATATGGAGGAACTAGCCTACCTGCAAGTGCATGAATAACTTTACTTAATTTATACTTGTATGCTTTATGGCTGCAATATAAGTTGCAGGATTCCACATCTACAGAAAGGCCTACAGAAGAGTCTGCACAGACAGAGGAGACATAGGCCTACAGGTGGGCAGTGTATAGACAACTTCTCCTTTTTATTTGTTGCATGAGGCATGTGTCTAATATCTCTTGTTGCAGGCACTTGACCACTGGCTTTTCTTTACAAAGAACAATTGAAATAAAACTCAAGGAACTAAGCATATTTGTCTTTTATTAAACATTTAATGAAAAGTGTTTTGTTTTTTTGGCAATGTTGTGTAATATGGCACATGCAACAATGTCACAGGCCCTGTCAGGTGTGCAACCCTCAGACTTTTCAGACACTGAAATCTTCCCTTTAGTTAGCCAAAGTTCATTTCATTGTGTGCCCTTGTCCTGGCTAGAGCTGCATTGTAACTGGTTTGGGTCAGGGAATGGGGTCATAAAACACCTGTCTGCAGGCAGGAACATGTCATAATCACCTTTGAAAAAATGCAGTTCTGTTAGGATCAGCATAAGTGTATGTAATTCAGTGAGCCTGATATTTAATTGTGGAACTTTCCTTACCACTTTCAAATAATATGCATACATGTGAATCTCTGAAAATTCTTAAGTCATGCACAGATCCTGGCCATTTTGCTTTCACATTTGTGATATGGAAGATTTTAGTCAACTGCCTTTTTTTTATTTGATATAATATTACTAATCTGGAATATTAAGAATCACAATGGTAACTGGGCTGCACATTTACATTGTGAACCCCCTTTCTGTTCACATAATCCCCTTCATTGAGGCCTTGATGGCAGTCTATGGTGTAGCCTATAGTCTATGGTACCAATTACGTTAGTGAAGCCTGAGTGACATAATGTAATCGGCATGGTCATGATTGCATGATCTTCATAAAAAATTATGATAGCCAAAAAAAAAAAAAACTGCTTTAAAAAAAACTGCTTTACAACATTGGGTCTTAAGTGGCTTGGAAATGCCACAAAAAAACCTAAAACTGTTTTTTAAACCTAAAAGCACCAGGTAAACTCTGAATGACACGACAGACAGCACTTTCCATCAAGTTTTCCGCATCTCCAATAGTGTAAAGGAAAGAGCCACTCGCAAATAATCTTAGGGCAATGCAAACAGTTTGTGCTGTAGTTAAAGCCCGACTCCGACCGACAAGTCGAAAATAAATGTGCGTTTCCAAGAAATTAATAATGTAAACGACAATCTCATGAGTCACGAGAAAAAATATATATCTCAGAAAGTGCACTATCGCGCTGCGCTGGACTTCCCGTATCAGCTCCGCTTATGAAGCCGCAGTCTAATCCTGTTTACATGAAATAAGCTGCTCACGAGCAGGTTTAAGCTTGCGCACCTGTTGCTATGACAGCAAGTCCAGGATGAGCGTCGAAGAACCAAACAATCCAAGATCATGCCAAATCGCCAACAATCAAATCCAGCTAACTGAGTTAGCGACGTACGAAGAACGGGCCCCAGGTTACAAATTACAAATAGGTTTTATTAAGACTTTATGAAAAACATGATCACTTAGTCTTTGCTGTCTTTCCCCTCTTTTTTAAAGGTTCAACTGCAGATGACAGTCAAGCTGCTCTTGATTACACAGAGGCCAGTAGCAGACTGAAGAACAAATTAAGACGGGACTACGAGCAGATATTGGTTGGTAATTCACAGACGGGTGATCTGGAAAACCTGAACAATATTTACACTGATTTATATGTGGTGGAGAATAAGACTGGAGGAAGAGTGAACGAGCATGAGGTGAGACTGATTGAATCAAATCACAACCGACCGACTGCCAAGGAGAAGCCAATCAAGTGTAATGACATGTTTAAACGAAACGCAAAGGTACTGACGATGGGGATCGCAGGAGTGGGAAAAACTGTCTCTGTTAGTAAATTCATCCTTGACTGGGTTGAAGGAGAAGAAAATAAGGATATAACCTTCCTTTTTCCTCTGCCATTCCGTAAGCTAAACCTGATTACAGAGAACTGCAGTCTCATGGAACTGCTTCACAAACACTTCTTTAGTGAGGATAAAGAACTGCCTTCTCTTCCTAAAGGTGACGGTAAGGTCTTGTTCATCTTTGATGGGCTGGATGAATGTCGCTTCCAATTGAACTTTATAGATGGTGGCATATTTGATGTTCACGAAAAAACAACAGTGAGTAAGATAGTTACAAGTTTTATCAAGAAAGACCTGGTTCCCTCTGCTCTCATCTGGATCACATCCAGACCAGCAGCAGCCAGTCTGATACCCCGTGATTACATTAATCAGGTGACAGAGGTGCGAGGATTTAACGATGAGCAGAAAGAGCAATACTTCATCAAAAACAGCAGTCCTGAGGTTGCTGGGAACATCATCAGTCACATCAAGAAATCCAGGAGTCTGTACATCATGTGCCATATCCCCATCTTCTGCTGGATCTCTATTATTGTTCTTCAGCCTCTACTGGCTCGAGAGAGTAATGACAAAACTCCCACAACTCTCACAGGGATGTACACAAGCTTCTTAATTTCTCAGCAGCAACAGATGAAAGAAAAATACAACCGTGATGGCCCTGAACCTAAAGACAATGCAATGTCTTTTGATCAGATTATTCTGAAGCTTGGGAAACTGGCCTTTCAACAGCTGGAGAAAGGAAGCCTGATTTTCTACAAAGAAGATCTTGAGGAATGTGGACTAGATGTCAGTGAAGGGTCTGTGTACTCTGGGTTATGCACTCGAATGTTTCAGGAGGAAAGGGCTTTTTCAGACACACACGTTTACAGCTTTGTACACCTCAGCGTACAGGAATGCCTCGCTGCTCTCTATGTGTTTTTTGTTAACAAAGACAAGAGAGCAAACCCATTTGTACCATTCTGGAAAGAAATGACACACAAATTCTCCATAAAGCCACTGTTTCAGCTTCATAAGGCTGCAATCAAGAAAGCTTTACAGAGTGAGAACGGACACCTGGACCTTTTCCTCCGGTTCCTCCTGGGTCTCTCACTAGAGTCCAATCAGAGTGACCTGAAGAAACTACTGCCAGGACTGGAACTCAAATCAGAGAACGTTAAAGACACTGTTGACTATATCAAAAAGAAAATAGAGGAGGAGGAATCAGTAGAAAAGACCATCAATCTCTTCTACTGTCTGAGTGAACTGAAAGATGACTTTGTGGAGGAAATCCAGAAGAATCTGAGTTCAGGAAAACTTTCAGCACAGAATCTCTCCTCTGCTCAATGGTCTGGTCTGGTGTTTGTGCTCCTGATGTCAGAAGAGACTCAAGAGAAGTTTGAACTGCAGAAATACAGAAGATCTGATGAAGCTGTGATGAGACTGCTGCCAGTGATCAAAAACACCAGAAGAGCACTGTAAGAGGCTTCTTTACAGTCATTTATATACACTGTTAGTCATTTTAATTGGGCTTAATCTTACTGTAACAAATTAGCTCAAAGGGGAAATATTAATAATAACTCATAATTATCAATTATGATTAGTTATTAACATTTGGGTCAGTTAATTGGATTAACTTGAGGTAGCTAAATTAATATTACAATCAATTAATCAGTTCCAACGAACTCTTTTGGTTATTCATTTATTCTAAGAAAAACATATCTTTCATGGCCACCGAAAAATAATTATTTCTTAGCATATACAGCGCTTAGAGCATGTAACAAGATCAAGATCGTAAAAGGGACTTTGTTGCAAGCAGGGAATCAGAACCAAATACATGTTGTGCACAAGTTTTATTAGCTAAATCGCAAACATAACTAAACTAAACAAACATACACAACATTTATACATATATACATACATGCATAGGTAAAATGGTGAGTGATATGGAACCGGAAGCAGGAAATGGAACTATGGAAAAGATCTATTTAACTATGAAAAAAACCATCAGCTTATCATTTCCAGAGCACCTCATTAAATTCATACTTGCATGGTCTGTGCAGGGGACAATTCTTGAAGTGGTTGAAAATTGAGTCCGTTGATGGGTCCGTGAGTGTCAAATGTCACTGTACAAGTTGCAGTCGTTTTCTTCTCTGCTGGATGGAGAAGATATGATGAACTTGCATGGTGGTTTCGACGCTGATGTGGTTAAGAGAGTCCTTTTTCTCCTGAGGGAGCACATGGCTGCTGTGAGTCGAAGCCTGCGGCCCGGGCCTGCTGAGGCCACGCCGGACAGCACGGCATCCTGAAGTGCCGAGAATGCCGAGAGTTGATCGTTGCCCGTTCAGTGATGGTAAAGTTGCAGTTTTCTGGATTGAAGAAAAGGCAGTCTGACTCCCTTTGGGAGCATGAAGGCATGGCAGGCGGTGCTCAGGCCTGCTGGGTCCTTGGGCCCCAGTGTGGGGGGGAGGATAGTGATCCCCCACTATCAACGTGAGGAATAGCAGTTGAGGCCAGCAGCGAAGAAGCTAAGAGCGGGAAGGGCTAGCGAAAAGGCCTTTTAAAGCTTGACAAAGGACACACCTTGCAGGCTGGCTCAACCAGTGAGAAGGGTGGAATTTCTGGCGGGAGTTTCCTCTGTGGGGAAGATTTATGAGTCTCTGTTCTAAGCATGCTCATTTGCAATGGCACGCTGGATTGGTTTCTGAAGATGAAACTAAGAAAGATTCTTGTAATACTAATATGTTGCACAGCTATCGGCATATCATGTACATAATCATTTCGATCTTCAAAGTACCAATTTATAGAGACCAAACATGGAATGCGTGGGGTGTGGGTTCTATAATAAGATATATAGTATCAAAGAGATAATAGTATCAACAGATAATAGTATTAAAAGACACAACACAAGACAGTAAATCATTCCCAAAGTATCTGGGATGCATGTTCATTTATAGATCAGTTCATCTATGATTAATGCAGAAAAGCCTGTATTAAAGATTGTTTCTGTCTTCCCATTGTCTCTCTCTAGAGCATGTGGTCACATTCTTTTAACACCCATAAATAGGGTGACCATATTCCAGGCCGGGATTTCGAGATCGCCCAACGCCATTCTTTTTGTTTACATGCACACCTTTTGATTCAGTAGGACTGAATTAATTCCGATTGGTGAATCTAAATGTAGTGTTTACATGAACGCTAAACAAGTGATCGGTTGATGTGCGTTCTAGCATTGCTAAGAAAATTCCTGTGTTTTCGTCTCGATCGGGATCTGTGTGAAGCAGAATGCATGACCTGCAAAGCTGGCACGTACGTGTCAGTGTCAAATAATGTAATAATGTAAACATAATGAATGGTGACTGTAGAAAGCAAAAGCCGAATCCCGGGCATTTTGGGCGATCTCGAAATCCTGGCCAGATATATTTATTTATTTATATTTTTAAAACAGGGAAAGATTAAGGACAATCGGGCCTGGCTCAGTATAAAACTGATTTTCAGCAGGTTCCTGCTCTGCAGAACATAGAAACCACATACACAACAAAGCTCACACACTAGACAGCTAGAGACAACAACAAACACACAAACCAAGATATTGGGCAACAGGAGGGGCTATAAAGCCGTCTCAATGGTCACAGACATACCTGTCCATATGTCCTGGTTAAACAGGACGTATGGTCACCCTACCCATAAAACCTTATCTGATCGTGGTCATGACAACTAGGACCGTCTTGCCCTGTTTGGGGGGATGGGACCACAGATCCCAGAGTGAAGTTTGAAGATTTTTATGGTACATATACCAAATAATAGTCGTTACATTACACACACGATTTGCTGTCCAATAATATTCAGGAAAAAAAAGAGTAAATATAAATCCATCAATGTGTGTGATGATATTAAATGCCAAAGTACCTCCATTATCAGGCATGTTGGGTCAGGCATCAGGCAAAAGTCAGCAACCTGAGTTTTACCAACTTTATTATTCCTAATTTTATCATAAATTAAAGAAACTGAAAATACTGGTTTTGATTTTATAAAGATATATTATTTTTTTTACTTTACTAGGTATGTACCGATATCACTTTTCCCAGAACAAGTTCAAATCCAATACTTTCTGGTACTTGCCGATACCAAGTACCGATACCTGTATTTTCACTGCATTTGTCATTTTTTTATGTATGGGGTAGAGAAACCAAAATAGCATAAATCATATTAGTTGGCCTAATTAGTCTATTACTCTCACTATTCTTTCTATTGCTCTATCATATGTTATCTTTGATTTAATAGCACAGCACATATTTAGAGCAGCTCCAGCTGAGACGCAGTGTTAAGGGCGCACGCTTTGGATGTTTGTGTTCATGAAAATTCTTGACTTGCAAAAGTCCTGTAATAATGTCGGGAACCACTCGTTATACATAAAGCAGGGAACAGTTCATGTTTTATTTAAATATACGATTTAGTTTTAATCCAAATGACACGTGTGCTGAGTGAATGATCAGCAATCAAGAGCATGCAACAGAAGTTTGCTCCTATATTATGTTTAATATTCCACTAATTAGGTATATTTACTTAATAGACAGCCTTCTTTTTTATTCCCATTATACTCTCTGTTGTCAGTGTTTCTTTGTCTACACACTCTGCCTATTATCGTTTTTTAGTATCAGAGCATTTCTTTGAGTACGAGTACACAAGCGCAGTATCGGGCCCGATAACGATACTGGTATCGGTATAAGTGCATCCCTATTGCTTACATCACTTTAGTCAAAGATTTTTCCAAATTATTATAAACCCTGCCTAAGAAGCATTACTATTGCATTATTTTTGTTTTGTTCTCTACACAGGCTACACAGCTGTAATCTCACTACTCAGTGTTGTGAGAGTTTGTCTTCAGCTCTTCAATCCTCAAACATCTTTCTGAGAGAGCTGGACCTGAGTAACAATAACCTACAGGATTCAGGAGTGAAGCTTCTTTGTGATGGACTGAAGAGTCCAAACTGTCAGCTGGAGATACTGAGGTTTGAGTTAAAATACTTTATTTTTAAGCAATAAGGTAATTAATAAATATCACACTGCTAAGATTTACTCTGTATGCAATTACATTGTGTTTTTCTTCTTCAGATTTCCCACATGTAATCTCACTGCTCAGTGTTGTGAGAGTTTGTCGACAGTTCTTCAATCCTCAAACATCTTTCTGAGAGAGCTGGACCTGAGTAACAATGACCTGCAGGATTCTGGAGTGAAGCTTCTTTCTGATGGACTGAAGAGTCCAGACTGTCAGCTGAAGATACTGAGGTTTGAGTTAAAATACTTTATTTTATAGCAACAAGTTAATTATTAAATATCCCACTGCTAAGATTTATTCTGTATGCAATTACATTGTGTTTTTCTTCTTCAGATTTCCCACATGTAATCTCACTGCTCAGTGTTGTGAGAGTTTGTCTTCATTTCTACAATCCTCAAACATCTTTCTGAAAGAGCTGGACCTGAGTAACAATGACCTGCAGGATTCAGGAGTGAAGCTTCTTTCTGATGGACTGAAGAGTCCAAACTGTCAGCTGAAGATACTGAGGTAAATGTTTGTAAAATAATGAATGAAATACTATCACAATAAATTATTTTGTCACAAAATGTGACATCTGCTCTCAGTGGAATGCAAGAACAAGAGACAAAAACAACATTTGCAGGAATAGGATTTTTTCCATATTTATACAGATATCCATATTGTCAAGAGTTGAGAAGTATGACCCACGTGGACTGCATAAGTCTGAGAAAAATATTGTTGGGGATGGAGGGACAGTAGTAATAAGACCCACCATGTGTTGATGACCGTGAAATTGATTAACCTCTTGACATTGTCCCGCCCCCTGCCCTTGGGCTGACCTTGACCTCACATGACAGTGTCACCTTTGACCTTGTATCCTCCGGGGTTGGAAAGGACCTATGACCGTTGACTAATTGTCTCTCACACACACACACACACACACACACACACACACATAATGCTAAAATAGCACCTATTATCTCAACACGTTTCATCAACGCGTGTTCGTTCAAAACCAGCTGACTGAAACCAGCTGAAGCGGATAAGGAGATCAGTGAGAGGCGCTGGTCACTGCCCCGGCACATTTGAAAGGCTGCACTGCATGGCACAATATAATGCAGGATCATAGTTATGCAGAGCCACAGGAGAAGGAATCCTCGTAGCCAAAAAGGAAAAATGTAATTTAAAAGGAAACGTGACCGGCGAATTCAAAACGAGGGTAAATATCGGGCTAGCTTTTCCCTGGTGGAAGGAGCTAATGAAGGAGAAAGACTTTGAAAGAGGTGCTGTGTGTGTGTGTTCAAAACAGCTTAGAAATTATATAATTTTTTTTTTTTTTTTTTTTTTTAAATGTAAAAATGCAGTTTTCTGTAAAGGTCGTGTTCAGGTGTACGGGATAGAATATGCAGTTACAGTACAAAAATCATTATGCCTATGGAAAGCCCACCCCATAAAAATTTAAACCCAACATGACAAAAATGCTGATTGAATCTTTTCATTTAAATGAGATTTAATATGACTAAGTATAGTTTTTTCTTTAAAATTTTTAAAGGAACACTCCACCGTTTTTTGAAATAGGGCTTATTCACCTTCTTTCCTACATTTAGATAGGTGGGCAAATGCATTTTTGTCTCAGTGCATGCATTGTTTTAGTTTGACAGGGTTGGCGCTAGCTTAGCTTAGCATAATGAATGGAATCCTTTGTTGCCAGCTAGCATGTCCTGAGTAAAAGTGATATAAAAAAAACAAAAAAAACCCACCTAAATACTTCTTGTGGCCTGCGTATTCACAACAAGTACAAATAGCGATGCAGATTAACACTAGGCGATTTCCTATGCAGATTTTGACTTGGGACTATATTAGGGGGAAGCATTAGGAAGCTATTTGGCATTAGAGTGAAATAATAATAAAAAAATATATATATTTCTCCCCATTGTATTTGGGGAGATTCATGCATTCGCGTGAATGTGAAAGCAACACAGACTTGGGTGCGCGCTTGTTCAGGAAGTTTTAGCTGATGACGATGTATTTAGTTCAATAAAACATGTAGGGGCTGATAGTGTTGATGATTTACCTTGGATACAGGCAAGAGTGAGCCTGCAGTGTATCGCACATAGGCAATCAGAGCAGCAAAATAATGGCAATCCACTGGGGATGGGCATTTTTCTAAAAAATGTATTCGAATATTTGGGCTCATAAAAAACAGATATTTAAATATTTATTTATTTAAATGTAGTTTAACAAGAAAGACAATATTTTTTAATCTTTATGTCAGTTAAATTACGTTTTAATCTTTTTTTAACCTTTCTGAAAAAGTTTATGATTAGCAAATATACACACAACAAGTTTACATCAGGCATGTGCAGAGGTAGGGCTCAACCTGCCCTTTTTGCCCTTACACTCTGAAGTGCCCTTTTTTTTGGTGGTGGTGTTTTTTGTTTTGTTTTGTTTTTTCAATAAATAAATGCTATTGGTCACCCTTTACAGCTGTCTGTCTGTTTTACAAAAACTGACCTGATAACTCCACCCCCTCTATCTGATAACTCCGCCCCCTCTTTCTTGACTGAATGAACTGAAGCTCCGCAGCAGCCGCACAGCAGACAGCAGCTGTGTGGTAAATGCTATCACGCATACTCAGTGCTACTGCTGAGTCTACTGCTAAGTTGAAAACTGCTGCAACCTGAATATATATACAAAACTAAAAAGTCGAAGCATGTTTCCAGTACGTTCAATACGTTTCAACTGTTTTGATTAATACATTTTAAACATTTAATTTTCCCCTGAAAACCTTGGTAAAAGTTTGGTTATGTTTTTTTAACTTTGTGTCAACTTATTTAAAAATTGAATAAGCCGTTCCTGTAAAGATATTCCACCTTTAAAATAATCTACTGGTTTATTTAGAGTCGGAGTGACTGTCAGCCACGTCCAAAAGTGAGTAACTTTAGTAAATTGTGGATAAGTGCTGATTCAAGACACAAACTGTTTAGATTGATTCAGTCCGATTTGGTGAAGTGGTTCGACCAGTTCACCAAAAAAAAAAAAAAAAAGGGTTCAAAAGAAAGATTTGTTAACAAACCGGAGATCACTAGTCACTACTTGTGTTGTATTGTCATTAGCTCCTTGCAGTTTTCTGCTGAAACTATTTTTTTCACACAGTTACAAATAATACCTAATGAATGGCTGAAGTAGGTATAAATGTGCAAGTCATGAGGACTGTTGCTGTGTGTTTTTTATAGATTGTCTGGCTGTATGGTGACAGAGGAAGGATGTGGTTTTGTGTCTTCAGCTCTGAGTTCAAACCCCTCACACATGAGAGAGCTGGACCTGAGCTACAATCACCCAGGAGATTCAGGAGTCAATGAGCTCTCTGAAAAACTGGAGGATCCAAACTGCACACTGGAAAAACTCAAGTATGTGAAGCAGGAATAGTTTTAGTTAAACCACTCCAAAAACAGCATTACCATCTTCACTTATTACAAACTAATTTGACTTCATTTCTTTCATACATTTACAAAAGTTCCAATTGATAATTAACAGAGGTTTAGCTCTAGTTATACTATTGAATGCTTCATTCTGATTGATTGATGAACGTGTGTAATTATTTTCCAGTAAACCCACACCTAAAGTATTTCCAGTCAAGTCTTGACCACATTACAGTTCCATATAACTTTGTCAAATGATTTCAGTAATGTCAGCCTTCACCTTACAAAAAAAAAAAAAAGACACTGACCAAACAAATAAATATAAAAAACAATTAGATAAAAATTGCAAACTATTTCCATGATTTTCCCACAAAATTACATTTTATTATCTATGGAATGTATGCTCTTTTCACACTGGATCTGATCAGCTTCACACAAAGGAGGCTTATTTTTTTCTTAACACAATGGTAACTTTCATCTAGGTTGTACACAACACAGCTTGTACATGGACTTTACAGGGTTAATCTATTCACCATAGGTGCATGTATCCAGGTGTGTGTGGGTGTGGCACTACAATAGAAAGAGAATAAAGATATAAATTAACTCACATGTATCAAGTAGTATCCAAAGACATTATTTACATGATGTACTACTCAGGTTAAATGTTACAAAATAATTAAAATATGAAATATTATACCACCACTTAGTGGTGAGAATTGGTACATACAATGAATTGGTACAGAATTGGGGGGGGAGCAAAAACCCGCCATTTTGTGTGTGCCCCTTTGTATTCAAGATTTTTTTCCCTTTCAAGAAGAGGGCAGAGCTTCAAGAGCTTCAAGAGCTCATGCTCCGGTGGCAACAAACAGGACAATCTCACACAATAAAATGTTAGAATCTGTACTAGCGGTGTTCAGTTTGAACTGGTGTCGGACAATGATGCCTACAGAAACAGATAATATATGCTGCATGGAGATAGAAAAGGTATAGTTTAATTACGGTTATAACTTACGTAGGGATCCACTGGAGGCAAGTTTGTAGAACCCAAGTGCAGTTTATTCAAAGATCCAAAACAAAGACTTGGCATGGCAAACCATGAAACATAGGACTCACCGACAGCAGTTACACAAACAAAATACAAGACAAAGACACATGACAAACATGAGGGCTTAAATACACACAAGACTAATGACAAGACAAGGTGAACAATGACAGACAATTAACCAATGACAACATGACACATCAGACAAGGGAACACATGGCAGGATCACATGACTAACAAGGAATCACATGACAAGGACATGAAACATGACTGAGATGAAACGAAACCAAAACAAGACGTGACAGATTTGTAACAAAAAAATCTGTCACCTTGCTTTTATCCTCTACAAGCCTGTTGTAGCAGAGTAGACCCCATCCATATGATAGCCAAAACTTTACTTATCAGTTTTATGAAGTTCATTGTACATCACAGAAAAAGATGAAGTATCCGTTTTCACTCAAGAAAATCACTTTAAGAGCTGAATAAATCACAGTGCAAGAAGAGAGCATTAAAGTGTTATCCATAAACTCTCTCTCTCCCTTTCATTATCATCAACATCAAGAGCCATTTACCCTGCATTTTCACTAGAAATTTCAAACAACATGATTAAATTAATAAATAAGATAACTTTCAATTTTATTTGGAAGGGTAAATGCCATTATATCTGGAAAAATGACATGATTAAGAGTATTGAAGAGGGTGGCATGAATGTCATCGATTTTTTTGTGATGAATGGTGTACTAAAACTAAAATGGTTGAATTCCTTTGTGTGTCATAACGACTCTTTTTGGTTTAGCCTCCTGAATGCAATTTTCCAAAAAATGGGGGGAATTGATTTTATATTGCGGTCTGACTATGATTTAAACAGACTACCTGTAAAATTATCTGTTTTCCATCAGCAGGCTCTTTTGTACTGGAACCTAATGTTTAAACACAACTTTAAACCACATAATACACCTCTGTGGAACAACAGGAAGGCTATATTCTAAATAATAGAGAATCCTTATTTTTAGGAACTTGTATGGAAAAAGGAATATGGGCATTAACACATTTGATGGATAATTTTGGTAATTTGTTGAATTACAGAGATTTTTGTGTTAAATTCTATTTCCAGTGCCCAATTAGAGAGTATAATAAAGTGTTAACCCTCTGGGGTCTGAGGTGTTTTTGGGGTCCTTGAGATGTTCTGACATGCCCTGACATTTGTGCTTTTTTCAGTTGCTTATAAACATATTAATGGCAACGGTGTAATTACACTCCATTTAACACAAATAGGGCTACCCTAATATGTGAGCAACATGTATGTACATGTTTGTATTTTTGAGAGAATAATTTTTATGCATGGTTATTGAAAAAACTAAAAAAAGTTTGTAAAATAAGGCCACAAAACACATACTAAATATGTGTCCACAAGACTTCTGACTAATGGATGTTGTTGCCTAGAGTTTTTGCTTCAAAATTATCTGAAAATCTAGCCTGGCAAGCCAGACCTACATCAAGATGTTAGGTCTGGCAACTCACCATTGGCACGCCTCAATCCGAGGGGCGGGACAAACGGTTGTCTTTCAAATTCCCTCTGCACACAATAGAATAGCTACAACCAACCAGAGCATTTGCCCACCAGCGGAGCTAGTTGTTAGATTAAACTTTTGCCGTATCTGGTCGGCAAAACTACAAACACATCTTCCTTTTTTAAGAAAGACTTAAAGGTAGGGTCGGCAGTTTTTTTCTAAACATTTTTTTTTTCAAATTTGTTTAAACTTTATTTATATACCAATACATAATTAAAATGTAAGTACTCTGAAAAAGAAAGTATAAAAATCGAGTGTCTGTAGTCCTCTCAGGGCGCAATAAACACAGCTACTTATTTCCATTCGGAACGAATGAAATAATTGGCTGGGCGACTGTCACTCTCCCTCGCTACCATGGCTACCACCCCTGCCGCTACAGGAGCCGCCCACATGCGCACACCCGTTTGACTCAAGGAGAGGAAGAGGCACGGAGAGAGGCACGGAAGCTAGGAAGAATCACAATTATGGCAGAGAAAGAGCAGTCAAAATTCACAGTACCTGCATTTACAGTCAGCCAAGGCAAAAAAAGGAACTAGTAAGGTAGAAAGGTAGGCTACTTGTCTCCGGAGTGTAACGTTAGTCCTCATCAGAGCCAACAGTGCTTTCATCGTGGAAGCTCTTACATGCAAAACACTGTATATGTTATGAATGTTACACGAAATTCACCTTCATCACAGTGTAACTGATGGTAATGGGAAAACGTGTATCAGTGCAACCTGTTGTTAGCTTTGCCTTATGTTACTAGCTCGTTACCGAATCAAACTCAATATATTTTAAACTTTACCAGTATCGATATGCTAGCTTGTATGGAAGTAAAATAATTCCAAATGTTTTCGAAATAAAAAGCCTGTTGAATTGCACTACTTGAAAAAAAAATAGGCATTGCATTAACCATGGTTGCATTTTAATGCATTGTATTTTTAGGGCTTGCATTTTTATGGGCTGAAATTCAACATGGTTGAATATTTAAGCTGTGAATATTTCAATTAAAAACATTTCAAACACATTTTCATTATTAAAAATTCAATAATCCATATTCACCTTTCATATTTCACTTCCAAAATATTTTTAAAAATACAACCTATAATATTCAACAGGCATTTTTCGGTCCACTTTATTTCGCTTTGAAAATTCGTTTTCACAAATTCAGTGGTTCAAATTCTACAGAAAATACTACAATGACATCGACTGCAGGAAAAGAAGTAGATTACCGAGCATACTCTCCATCTGCTGTTAGTCGACCTCACCAGCAGGGGGTGCAAGCGCGTGTTGTTGATGAAGACCAGCAACAGTTAGAGCAAGCCATTCATTCATAAAACTCATTCACACCAATGTAAGTGTATTTGTGATTATTATGACAGCTGTTTTATGTTAAATTCAGTGTCTTCATGGTTACTTTTCCTGTGTAGCCTACATGCATCTTTCTCTACCGTGAACGAGATTATAATGTTATTCCCTGATGTGGACAGATCCAATGTTACATTTGAGGTTGACATATATTTCTCTTGGTTGTTTAGTTGCCTTAACTTTATATTGTGGCGATGTGCTGCATGCAGGATATAGGGTTTCCCTCAATACTTAAGGATTTCCCTGCTGGACATATAAAACGCTTAACGTAGCTTAATGGACTAATTACATAAAAGACCAAACTCGCAGGCAAGCAGATGGACTCAGAATAACGCGCAAAGCTTAATGCTGAGCATTTCCCGTTGATAGACTGGCATAAAGTTGGCTTGACGTTGGACATTCGCACATTTAGGGACCGTCTCTAAAGTGTATACGACTTTGGTATACATAGTTCCCACAGGCCAATTAATGTCACGTGACCTCCCCGGAGACGCCATCTTTGAGGGCATAAGCTGCTGTGTTTACAAAGTTTTAACATAGACAGTATAGAGTTTTACAAGCAAATTTCGAATATTTCTTTCTATTTATAATGTTACGAAAATCATGAAGAGACAAAGTGATAGAGATTATAAAGAGACTCTATTAACACAAGACAGAGAGAGGTACAATGCGAACATTTCAGTCATAAATGGTGTGGATCCGTATGCGCTAAACTGAGCACTGATTTTGCAGCTTTGCCTCAGATACAGTATTATCCATGTGTACCATTATCTGGTATTGGCTAGGAGTTTTAACACATGTGAGCAATTCCGAGCCTGGAAATATGTGCATGAATATGAATACACGGCATGAAAATAAACAAAACTCGCGTGCAAAATAATTAATGTAACGGTTAATGCGGAACTACTTTATACGCGGGTTCTTTAGGGACATAATCTGAGATTGCAAGGCTGGAATGTGTGTGTGTGTGCGTCAGTCTGTGTGTGCGTGTGGCAGAGTGAGACAGTGGAAACAATGTTGTTTTTGTATGTTTTTAATACCTCGTCATTTTGTATACAGGACATCATTCAAACTGCAAAGTGTTAACTTATATTTGTGTACACTCGCAATAAAACACAACAAATTCTTGCGTGTTTTGAGGGAGTTTCTTTCCTTTTTATCCTCGCCAGCCATAACCTCCATCGTTGTTCTGACGCTTAACGTCAGTGACATTCATGAAGTCTAATGACGGGTATACTGTAAAATCCAAATTTAACTGAACCTCCGGCACGATTTGAACATCCATTGACCCAGCAGGAGATGACCATTTTCACTTTTTATCACGAAATTAACTCTTTTCAGCTTCTTCTTCTAATGTTCTGCCCACAGCATGCCCACAGAAATGGCGCCGGGTCGGCAAATGCCCGTATGTTGTGACGTCATGTGGGAACTATGTATACACGTTTCTAACTTCGATAGCATTTGAATAGAACGACTTACAGTCGTAAAGTGTTCATGTAGTGTCAGGCATAATGCGCACCCTTTGGATTTGTTTTATTTATTCAAATAAGTTTAAAGGTATAGCGGAGGATGTTTTACTTCCTGGTGGGTAGTCTAAACTATTGGTCCTCCTAATTGCAATCATTCTGGTGAATCAATCAAACTTTTCAAAAAGTGGAGAGGGCGGGTCTTATCTAAAATTTGGAAAGATCCTCCGCTATACCTTTAAGTTTGCTATTGAAGTTAGAAACGTGTATGTCAATGTTGTATGCAACTTTAGAGACGGTCCCTAAATGTGCGAATGTCCAATGTCAAGCCAATTTTACATTTTGTCATTTAGCAGACGCTTTTATCCAAAGAGACTTACAGTTAAACTAACAATAGGAGGACAACAATATGCAAGTGCTATGACTCTTCCCAGTTTAAGCTAATGCAATACACGTAGGCATACTATATATATATATATATATAGAGAGAGAGAGAGAGAGAGAGAGAGAATAGAAGAGAAGAGAAAGTGTTAGTATTAACTGATCAAGTGTTGATTTTATGTCAGTATATCACGAAACGCTCAGCATGAAACTTTGCTCGTTAAGTTCATATTCTGAGTCCATCTGCTTGCCTGTAGCCTATATAGTAGCCTACAGCCTACATTCCCAATAAGGTGCGAGTTTGGTCTTTTATATCACTGTATTAGTCCATTAAGCTAGCGTTTTGTCCCGACAGAAGGGGAATCCTTGAGTATGAGGTATTGAGGGAAACCGATTATAATCACGTTCATAGAGAAAGCTGATAACATGTAGGCTACACAGGGAAAGTAACAATGAAGTTATTGAATGTAACATAAACACAGCTTTTGTGTGTTTATCATCTTTTCCGCATATATACTGACACAGATAATCATTTTCATTTTATGAATGAATGGCTTGTTCTGTTGACTGGTCTTCGTCAACAACACGCGCTTTTGCACCAGCGACCTGCTGGTGAGGTCGACTAACAGCAGATGGAGAGTATGCTCGGCAATCTACTGCTTTTCCTGCAGTTCCTGGACGTCAATGTTGAATTTACTGTCGAATTTGAACCACTGAATTTGTGGAAGCGAATTTTCAAAGCGAAATAAAATGGACCGAAAGTTGCCTGTTGAATATTATAGGATATTTATATATTGAATATGAATATTTTTAAACAGGTTGAATATTTTGAAAGTGAAATATGAGGGGTGAATATGGATTATTGAATTTTTAATAATGAAAATGTGTTTGAAATGTTTTTAATTGAAATATTCACAGCTTAAATATTCAACCATGTTAAATTTCAGCCCATAAATATGCAAGCCCTAAAAATACAATGCATTAAAATGCAAGCATGGTTAATGCAATGCCTATTTTTTTCAAGTAGTGCAATTCAACAGGCTTTTTTATTTCAAAAACATTTGGCATTATTTTACTTCCATAGCTTGATAGTGAGTACTAACAGCCATGTTAGTTGTTTATATTCATAATGATAAAGTTAGGTATTTTATTACATGTGATTCTGACATGATGTCACTACATGCACTGCGCTCCTCTCTGCTCGGCGCTGGTAAACGCGTCCTCCTCCAGCTGTGCGGTCGGCATCACGCGTTCATGTGTTTTGGGGGCGTGGCTTTGGAAGGAGCCCAGAAGGGAGGGGGTGGGAGTGAATGGAATAAGTAGCTGTGTTTATTGCAGTCCTGAGAGGACTACAGACACTCTCTTTTTCAGAGTACTTACATTTTAATTATGTATTGGTATATAAAGACAGTTTAAACAAATTTGGGGAAAAGTTTTTTAGAAAAATCCTGCCTACCCTACCTTTAAGTGCTGTTCTTTGTTCTTTTTTCAAGAAAAGCTTAACTCCAAGTCCTCCAGAGTCGCGGCCAAAGCCGATTGGAAAGACCGCTGTTCGCCAGCAGCAGCCGCCATTCTTTGTTTTCAAGTAGCAGGGAATTCACTCAGAACCGTCACAACTCTGCCGTCATTATGTTAAGCCCACCCACCGATTCTATACACGATTTGATTGGCCTGACTAGAGTTTGGTTTTTCCAGCTCGAAAGTCAACGGAGAGTTGCTAGACTACACTGGCTGCAAAATACATTTTTATGCATCTAGATTTCTAGGCTACTGAAAATCATCCTGCCAAATCATTCACATAAAACAATACATTGATTTAAACTTTGTAAGACACGTTATACACGTTTCATAATGAGCCTTTCATTCAGGTGTGTCACTGGGTACAACAAGAAAGAATGCGAGGACTTATTTTGTATGTATGCAAATTGTATAATATCCAAGGTAAACATTTCTAGTAACTATATGCAGTTAATTCTCTGTATTTTCAGAAAGTTTTGGAATATATCCTCTCCCCAAATGTGTCATTAATAAAAAACAATAATAAATCATTTAATGAGAAGGTTTATATTGACCTATTAAGATGTTGCTTACATCTACCTTGTAAATATATGTTTTGCTATTTTATTAACCCCTTGACGCCTGAATTTATTTACAATTATATAAAAAAAATGATTATGTGTGTTTCTGGCTCCAAGCTGATGCTAAATTAAGTTGAGATTGTTCATTTGTCTATGGCATATAGAATAGATATAAATTTAGGTATGATGCAAATTAGCGACAACGGGCATTTATGGTGAAATCTTTTACAAAATGGTAAAATTAATAAAACACATTTTCCCATCTCAGGTATGTAGATTTTATTCATGTCACAAAGTTGTTAGAACTTCTAAACTTTAATTGACAAATTAATGAATCTTGACAACAGCAAGAAACAAAACACTATCCTACTCCCTAACGTTGACAGTAGTTTTTATACATTCCATTACACTCAGTTTAACTCTTTCCTTGTTTCTCCAGTGCATAGTGAACAAAAAAACCACACTATAATAAATAAATTACACTCCGTTTGTTTAACTCTGTCCTTGATGGACAGATGCACTTTTATGACAGATAGATGCACTTTTATGATGGACAGATGCACTTTTTATGATGGATAGATGCACTTTTATGATGGATATGTGCACTTTTATGACGGATAGATGCACTTTTATCATGGATAGATGCACTTTTATGATGGATAGGTGCACTTTTATGATGGATAGATGCACTTTTATGATGGATAGATGCACTTTTATGGACTTCTAAACAGAAACAGCTATTCACTGTCATTATAAAGCTTGGAAGAGCCAGGGCATTTTTTAATATAACTCTGATTGTATTTGTCTGAAAGAAGAATGTCATATACACCTAGGATGAGTTGAGGGAGAGTAAATCATGGGCTAATTTTCATTTTAAAGTGAACTATCCCTTTAATCTTCCACAAAGAGAATATACAGTTTGTACAGTAGCCTATTAAAACTATTACGTCTATGATTGACTGTTTCACTGTGTGTGTTTTCTAGTGTGGATCATGGAGGAGAGATCAGGATAACAAGAGGACCACGAAAATGTACGTCTACACATCACACACACACACACACACTTACGCACACACACATACACACGCGCACACACACACACACACACACACACACACACACACACACACACACACACAAGCACACACAAACAGACACTCAAACGGACACTCTCTCATCAAAAGATCTCTCTCTTTTTCCATTCACTGACACACACACACTAGGGCTGCACAATTAATCGAATTTCTAATCGTGATTACGATTACGGATGCCACGATTACGTAATCGTTCAAAGCCGCTATTACCAAAAAAAAAAAAGAAAAAAAAAGCAGCTTACATTATTCTGCATGGTGTGTTTACATTTACATTTACATTTATTCATTTAGCTGACGCTTTTATCCAAAGCGACTTACAATTGCTATATATGTCAGAGGTCGCACGCCTCTGGAGCAACTAGGGGTTAAGTGTCTTGCTCAGGGACACATTGGTGTCTCACAGTGGATTCGAACCCGGGTCTCTCACACCAAAGGCATGTGTCTTATCCATTGCGCCACCCCCATGTTTAGAGCATGTTACCTTGTGAGAGGCGAATCACGACTACTTCAGAGAACCCAGCACAATAGGAACTACCAGAGACGTAAGTGTACGCTGAAATAAAAAGTCTCTCACCTCAGAAAAACTAAATTTCCTGTCCTCTCAGCCGCTATAGGCTACTGCAGTAGCGCGCACTCTTCAATTGCACGCGCAAATGCGGCGGAGCGCGCTGTATAATATTGCTTCACTATATAAAGCAGAAAATAAACAAGCATGCAACGTCTTTACGTTTTAAATTAGAAAAAAAACCCGCGTTGTCCAGATTCATCTGCGGTCAGATGAGATGTTGTCAGGCTATATGTCAGTGTCATTATTCTATCATTATTTTCATAACTTGTTACGAAAAAAAAAAAATCTCTCACCTCAGAAAAACGAAATGTCATGTCCTGTCATCGTTATACTGTGCTCGTAGCGTGCACTCTATTTGCACGTGCAAATGCACCGGTGCGCGCTGTATCACTTCACTAAAGGGCAAAAGTAAATCACGTTATCGGTACATCATGTGTTTTGCATGCAGGTATGATGTTCATTCTATTTATCAGGAGCAGCTTCCTTGTTTCTTTAACAGTTCTTGTAAGTATTGTGTATCTGTTGCCTTTGGCTTGCTCAGTTGGGGATATTTTGGGGATATTTAATTAAATTTTATCAATCAATAAATTCCACTAGAAACAAACCTTGTTGTATTATTTAAATTTAATACTGTGAAGCTGCTTTGATACAATCTGTATTGTGAAAAGCGCTATACAAATATACTTGACTTGACTTGACTTGTATCACCATGGTAGCCTAACTGTTGTTTCCATATTGAGTATTTCGTATATTTTGATATTATGACTGTGATGGCTCACACCAAGATTGTATTAACAAAAACTAGTTTGGGACTGCTATTTAATAGCTTAATGGCTACAACACATAGTAGGCCTACAGAATCTCTGTACAAATTTCTGCACATTCATTTACTGCTTCTGAATTTTGCACACATAAGTTGAAAGGCATTTGTCTGTGCATAGTAAAACATATCTGCAACATTTATCAAGTTCACGGATAATTGTGCGTGCATTTATTAATTATTATCTTAATGAATAATGCAACAAGGACAAATCATGTAAACTGCCTTGTTTGTTTATTCAGAATGAAATGCAAATGGATCCGAATGAAGAAACGTAAAACTTTTTTTTTTTTTAAACGTGAACAAGAATGAACACAGAAACTGAACAAGAATGAACTTTGGATGGCCTAGGAGGAGTAGGCCTAGTAGGCTACAACTCTAATTTAATTCAACAAGGTTTTAGAATATAGAATATTTTTTAAACAAAATAAATATTTTTAAAGTTTATTATCCCGGGCCCGGTGTGATGCGTGCGAGTGGAGGAGACGCTGAGCATGACACGTGACGTGTTGCATTTTGTAACACAAGTGCTCGATCAAGGGCCCGGCCCGGGTCGGGTCAAGTTCGGGCTCGGGCAGAGAATCTAAGCTCTGATTTATCTGATCCTGTCCATTAGCTTTGATCCATGTACGGCTTTTCAGAATGTCACCAAGTACAAATATTTATTTAATTTTTCAGCGCGAAAACTCTATCTAGCTAGCTGGGAACAATGAAAAGGATCCCTATTGTTAACTTCACTAAAAATATTCAGAAATCCAATGCTATATTGTGAACTTTAACAATAGAACAAACTGTGGAAATTCTGTACATATTATAAAATACTACAGCGCAAAAATAAACAAACACAGTAGTTGACTGACAAAGTACAAGGAAGCACAATCTCTTCCTCATTGCTTTAAACTAGGGCTGGGAATCGATTAAAAAAAATTAACTAATTAATTGCACAATTTCTGTAATTAATTGCAATTAATTGCGCTTCCCCCAAGCTTGTAATCATCAATATTTAAACTTAGAATCACCTAATTAAACAACACAGGAAAAAAAGGGAACAGAAAATAGCCCTATATTAAAATATTAAACATCAATATATCAATATATTATTCTTTTTCAATAATCAATCAACATAATCAATTTAACAGATTATTATTATTATTTTATTAATTATTAAAACAAAATATAGTCCTACAAAGCTATTATTACCAGAGCATGTGATCAGAGCAGGTCATTTTACCATTGTTGCCCAGCATGACTATACCAGCTCAGCAAACAGAAGTCAACAGAGAAATTTCACGTTACTTGAGTGGACTTTACTTTTCCAGTGCTTAGTAGGCTACATGATTGAAGCCTTTGGGCCGTTAACGACAGAGCCGCCGACACACACACACACACACACACACACACGGAACGGAGAGCGCGCCGCTGCTGGGCCATTAACGACAGAGCGAGCCGACACACACACACACACGCGCGCGCGCGGAGCACAGAGCGCGCCGACACACATACACGCGCGTGCGCGCGGAGCACAGAGCGCGACGCACATACCGAGCGGAAAAGACCCGCTCATGTAAGCTGCCCGAGAATGAAACCTGACCGCCGAACATGGAGGGGCGGGACGGCATATTTCGGCCTTTTTAATAGCAGACGTAACAGGAAATCATTAAAACGAGGCAAAAAAAAAAAAAAGTGCTGCGTCAATTGCGTTATTTTTTTTTAACGCGTTAAACATTTCAAATTAATCGCAAAGATTAACGCGTTAATTCCCCCAGCCCTACTTTAAACCCATAGTTGCAACTGTAGTTTTAATTTTTCGGTAACATGCAAACTGTAACAATTAGAGGCCTTTCACACAGAACACGTTTTCCATCACATTCTTTTTCTATGTATACACACGCCAAATTGACGTGTTTTAGGCCGCGTGTTCACCAAAGTGTTTTGACGTGCTCATCAAAAGACAATATTATCCGTCTGCAGTCCCGGAGGCCGCATTTCCAGGACCCCAGTTCTAGGACCGCATTTCTAGGACCCTAGGTTTTTGTGACAGCGCCACCTACCGAGTCGGAGAACCGCAGTCCCAGGAACGCATTTCCAGGACCCTAGTTTTGGAGGACCGAAAACAAGTGCCACCAAGGCAGTATTTCCACCCAGTTTTAACTACATTAACTACACCCAAATACTACTTTCTTTATTGCAATTAAACCTGGTTCCTAGGAATGTTGAGAAATTATTGGGTCTAAGTAGCATAATATAATACCTCAAGTAAAATAAACAAGGAATCATGTTATAGTCTTTTCAGTCACTAGATCGACCACATTTTCAAGTACAGAGGGAAGACAAGGATGACTTTATCAGCCTACGATTAATCAGTCTCACTTTATCACCCTATTGAAATTAATATCTTATAAAATGGATCCCATAAATGGTCAGTTTACTTCTGGTAATTGTATTACTAAAACATGACAGTGAATGTATCACCTCCAAAAAACAACATTGTTTTGTCTTTCTATCAGACTTGAGTTCTGTGTTGATCAGTCCTCGCGAGGCTCTGTGCTCGTGCCTTAATGGCGCACCTGCACGTGTGCTACAAATCAGTACGTAAGCAGCGTTTCCCCCTATTTTCTCAACTGTGTTTGAATAAAAGATAAATAAAAGTTTTTGTACAGCTCTCTAAATTAAATAACCAAAGATATGAGGACATTAGACGTTATAGCCTAGTCACCACTAAACTGGATGACTCGACAAGGCCAACGCTGCAGCTCGCCTGACGAAGTTTTCTTCCAGTAAACATATGCTTCCTCTTCTTTGTTCCACTTGTGAATGGCCTCGGGGTGTAGTTTTGACATATTTGTGTGTTTTATTTGTGAAAGTTCACATATATGAACGGTGCTGTCTGTGAAAAAATCTACCAAAACGTATTTTATGTCCATCCTGAACTAACGAAGACGCTGACTGACAGTTCGCTCATCAAGGATCAGCTGGTCTCGAGACTCGTTGTCAGGGCAATGATCACGCGAAGAAGATCTAGTCACGCGCGTGCTAATTATCTATGAGGGTGAACTACAGTTCAGTTGTACTTCATTTGACTGCAGATGTACTAACATGTACTGTAGTTTTACTGCTGTCGTACTTCAATGTACTGCAGTTGTACTGTCATTATACTGCAAATCTAAGGCTGTGCTTAATTGTACTGCAGTTTTACTGCAGTTGTACTTCAATATACTGCAGTTGTTTTTTGTAAGGGATTTAACAATATTCCATTAGTTATTCCATATAGAAAGCTTGAATTGTCTACTTTTAAACAAAACAATTAAAAACGAAAAGAAACCGACTATACTCTCTGCTTATGTAGGCTAATCTGTATGAAGTGTGCAGTAGGCTTGGGCGGTATTCGAATTTTGATACCGTCAAACCTCCTCCCTATTTTACCGGGGTATACGGTATTACCGTGACTAATTAAAAATTATGACATAATGGGCTCAGACGGCGTCACCAAACTGTTGGCTTGTGCCTACACCGTTCAGAAACTGAATGCCAGATCGGGCAAAAAATAAATAAAAAATCAAGCCCAACCCCTGCACGTTGTGTCTGAGTCAGGCCGACGGCATTAACTGTTATTATGAGCCGGAGCCCACCATTATTCAACATAATATCTGTGTGTGCAACAAGCAAAAAGTGCCTCTGTAATCCGGTGACACGTGTCCATTGATTTTTATTAATACAACTTTTCTGCAAAGATGGAAGTTGACGATCGCCATCTCTGTAGTGAACGCGCCTATAGAGAGAAATGCACATCATTACACAATCAGAGAGTGGCCTTTTTTTTTTTCGTTTTGAATTGTTTCGTTTAAAGAAATTGACGATCGGCATCTGAACGCTATAGAGAGACATGCACATCATGGATTACAGAGAGTACGTTAGGCTAGTCTATTTATTTTCGTTTTGAATGGTTTCGTTTAATGAAATTGACGATCGCATCTCCGTATGAACGCGCCTAGAGAGAAATGCACATCATGGATTACTTAGCCTAATCAGTGAGTAGCCTATTTCTTTCGTTTTGAATTGTTTCGTTTAAATAAATTTCAAGCTTTATTTATATATATTTGCCATGTCTGTGAGGCATAGCCTACACTGAGTTTCGGTTAATTTATGAGATTTCAATGCAAGTGACCGCGGCATGCCCATCATGTCATGATTATCCAGGAAATTGGTTGATGAAAAATGTATTAAAATTAAGAAACAATATATACAAAACGAAATTCGTTTTAAAGAGGCCTTTTACAAAACGAAATTTATTGAAGTGGTCAAATCGTCTGACTCCCGATGCATCCCATCTTATTTGTGCCGTTCACTTTTCATAATCAACAAAGATGGAAAAAATAACATTATAATATTTTAACAAATACGAAACTTAATGCGCTTATTTAATGAACTCGAGAACAAAATGCATCCTGGCAGCAGTGAGTGGGCGGTTGTTTCGGAGATGCGACATTAGGTTAGAGGTGTTTACATCTCTTGTATTTACCGCCTCTCCCTTCTCATGCGGTTGGAACCAGAAATATTGCCAAACTGCAACCACACATAAGCAGTTTTTAGGCAATAAATAAATTATATATATTATAGGCTATATAAGTGCCGGTAATGACGGTATTGAAACTGATACCGGTGCTATTTTAAGATCCCGCGGTATCCGATATTACCGTAATACCGCCCAACCCTAGTGTGCAGTTCTCTCTATAGGCACGTTCACCGCGAAGATGACGAGTCAGCATCGTCAACTTAATCTTTGCAGCCGACACTGACACAGAAAACACTAGTTTATTAATAAACAATTCAAATGTCTCCTTGCTATATTTGACACATTCATAATCATTACTTTTGCCGGTTCTTTGTGACTGCTGTTATGTGTGTTACTGGCAGCGTCACCCTCCGGTTACATGAACGCGTCACCACCGCATCAGCACCAAAAACATGGAGATTTTATTTTAGAGAATAATCGCACAACCTATTAGATATTCTATAATTAAATCAACTAATCGAATATTCAAAAATCGTGACTCATCCCTGCATGGAATCTCTTGTTTCTTTTCCCTTATCGTCACTCGCGTCTCACCCATTTCTGAAGGGGATTTTAAACGTTTCTTCATTGGTTCGCTTTTAATTAGGCCTATTATTTTCGTATTCTTTACTATGGTAAAGTTCAAGTTTATTTGTAAAGCGCGTTTCACACGTGCGGATGATTTTAGTTTCACTTTCTCTGGCAGCGCAGTATCAAACATAGCCTAAATGCCTTGCCCTTGTGGAGGACAAAATTCGCTCTTCAGACCTTTTACATCAAGTAGAAAACATGAAGATATCAGAAAAGAGATAGATGAGCTCTTTCCTGCTCGTGTCCCACATCCCTCTCAAAGCGCAGAGTGGTAGGCTATATCGGGCGTCTCTGTGTGGAAATATAAAACTAAAGTTTTTAAAAAATAGATTTAACTTTTAAATGATTTAAGTTACCATTATTTACTGATATTTATTTCAATGCTTTACATGCATAAAAATATGTGTTGTTTCTTTGACGGAATTGCTCAAATAAACACTTAAATAAATAAAAAAGAGTAAAGTCAATAGTGTGTGGTAGAGTGTTCTTATTGTTGTCAGGCCTATATATTAGTTTTATATATTTAGTTTTATTCTGTTTTCTCCGTTCACAGAAGCGCTTTAAGTGCGTGATGTGACGTTGTGTGAATCCATGTTCTATATCCTGCAATTTTCATGGTTTCAAAACACAGAACAAGCTGCATATTACCCGCTATTCATTTTCACTGAAATGTAGGCCTAATTGTTTGACATATATTACATGTTATATGTTACATATATATCCTCAGAAAAACTAACGCCAGCGCATTGCCATTGCGACTTACCTATGATGATTGACAGCTGAGTGAGGGCATTTCACTCACGTTGAATAGACTATCCGTCAATATCACATTTGCATAGTCTTTACTATTTGAATTTGTGATTGGTTACTGCCAAATTAAAATATTTAACAGAACGATAAAATAACGTTATTAACCGGTTAATGGCCATTTCAAATAAGCGTTTCTGTTTAGAACTATTACATTTAATTTTGTTTCTGTTTCTGGTTATGTTTCTGTCAAAATTATGTTTGTTTACTTTTTTTGTTTTTGTTCATTGAACATGTTCAGAGTCCTGATTGCTGCTATATTTTAAACTTGAAAGTACAATTTTTACATTTATCATTTTATATAGCAATATTTTATCTTGGGCCTGTAATCTTTTTTTTTCTTTTTTTTTAGAAAAGTGTTTTATATTTCATTCATATTTTATATTTCTACATTCTTAATCAAACATTTGCCCAGAAGTTCTAAATAAAGGGAGAAAAATAATGACTTACGAATGAGTAAATTTTTGAGTTTAAACTTTAAAATGTAGAAAAGAAATAGTCTTTTCTATGTGGTAAATATATAAAAACTATTGATTGATTGAATTAACAGAAAAGGTACTATATCGTGATATATATCGTTATCGTGATATGAGATTTTGGTCATATCGCCCAACCCTAGTTGGAAGGGGATCAAATACTTATTTCACACGATCAAATGCTAATCAATTTACAACCTTTATATAATGTTTTTTTCTGGAATTTTTGGTTGATATTCTGTCCCTATCCATTAAAATAAACCTACCATAAACTTATTTTTTATAAAAATACAATTATTATAGACCCTTCATTTCTTTGTAAGTGGGTGAACTTACAAAATCAGCAGGGGATCAAATAATTATTTCCCCCACTGTATGTGTTTAATATCACTATTAGTAAGGAAAGTATGATCACTGTATGATTTAAATGCAACATATTTAAAGTGTACCTAAAGTATACTTGCAATAGTTCCATTTAGCACAATCAAATATACTTAAAAGGATACTTCACCTCTGGAAAGATGAATGTGTATTTAAAATAGGTCATTTATGTAGAAGAAATGTGAAGACATTTTTGAATTTGGAGCTTTCTAGACTGAGAAAAGCCAGAAAATGTATTTTTGGCTTATGTGGATGAAAGACAACAACTCTCAGAATGCACTTGCTTCGCTGCCCTAGGAGGCCACTCCCAAGCCACGCCTACCGGTAAGAGAGCGCATAAAACAACAAGGCTAGGCTACTAGTGAGTCTCTGACGAGTTTGCCCGGGATTTCGAGATCGCCCAAAATGTCCGGGATTCGGCTTTTGCGTTCTACAGTCGCCATTCATTATGTTTACTGTGGCGAGCAGGACGAGGCTAGGGCCGCGGGAGAACGGCGCGAGGCCGGTGGCGTCATCACTGAGACGCACCGGTCTCCTATCTCTCACGGAGGAACGGGAATTTTCTTAGCAATGTTAAAACGCACATCAACCGATCACTTGTTTAGCGTTCATGTAAACACTACATTCAGATTCACCAATCGGAATGAATTCAATTAGATTGAAACAAAAGGTTTGCATGTAAACAATGAATGGCGACTGCAGAAAGCAAAAGCCGAATCCCAGACATTTTGGACGATCTCGACGGCCGGACATGTCCGGGAAAAAGAGGATGGTAACCCCTACTACTCAGCTTTCTCCTACTACGCAGCTTTCTCCTACTACTCAGCTTTCTCCTACTACTCAGCTTTCTCCTACTACTCAGCTTTCTCCACAGAACAAGAGCCTGTTAGCTTAGCTTCCAAAAAAAGATGGCTGATACTATGTGTACATTCTGTGAGTGAGATCCCACCCTCTATGGGCGGGTTGAAGACATGCGGGACAGCCCCTACTACTGGCTGTAGTCTTTAGCCTCTGGCCAAAAAATACTCAGATGACGCAAAATGACGATTTTTGCGTCATCAGAGGATTTTTTCCAGAAAAAAAAAACATAAATCTCTCATCTCAGGGGGATATGAGAGTAGAAAGCACGGTAATTCGAAAATACTACAGGTTTTCTACTAATACAAAGCTTAATGCTAAATCCTGAAGTATCCCTTTAAGTAGATCTTTAGTTGGACCTTACAAAATTACTTGTTCCAGTTAAGCAGACTTTAAATATAACAGTTTAGTACACCAAAAATACAATTGCATTTATATTAAATACATAAATATGTAAATGTATTTGTAGTATACTTAGCACAAAATAAATGTATTTAAAATCCATTTAAGTATATTTATTTTTCACTAGGGCACACACATACACTGATGTCTAAATTATGCCTACATATTGGGACCATGGTGAAGAGTGAGTCCTAAACTAATCTCCTAATAAAACATGGTTACCTTGTTTGAGATGGGCATCGTCCAGGTCTACCATGGAGGGGAATTTAGGTGTACCCACATGTGCTTTCTGGGAGCCTATAATGAAGCATTTCAATAATCATACAAGTCTTTACCTGAATAATAAGAACATGCCAATGATTTATTGTACTACTTTGCAAGGTTGTGTTCTCTTAATATTGCACTCCAGTATCTTTACAACAAATGTGGTATTCTTATAACTTTAACTTGAAAAGCAGACATTTAAGCAGAGGCCAAGACTTTAGTCAAGTGAGTTACTATACGTTTTCGTATATTCTTTTTCTTTGAAGATACTTGGAGTCCCTCGTCTTGAGGTCCCTCGTCTTGCAGATTTCCTGCTGATAGTGGAAAAAACGAGCAACAATCTAAAGTACAGCACAGTGACTCATGCAATCGCTGAAATGTACACTTCCAATCCAGCATAATTATCTATAGTAATGGAGTAAAGGCAGAGCTGGGGGAATAATAATGTATAGAATTGGAATAAACGCATGTAACATTCACATGATCCTCATACTCATGACTTCTGCAGCTTGAAGTTTGCGGTTCTGCCTCATCACTGGAACTGTTGCTGGACACATCCATTTCATCTGATTAAGACAAAAGCATAAAGCTGCTGAATGCCACTATCACACCATTTCTACTTCATTTTCTATCGATGTGGCCTATAACAAAAATCTGTGAAGCTAAACTTCTAGTACATTACTTGTGTATTAAATTACCTGCCAATGTTTGATATTATAGGAAATATAACACTCCTAATACTCTACAGAATATACATTATTGTGAAATACAACTAATCATGATTACCAATTGTGTTATTGTGGATCTATTGTTATACCATCTAATCCTTTACCCTGGAGTTCGGGCAGTTTCCCTTTTTCCATTGCAATGAGGAGTTAACTAATCTTTGCAAGCTGGTTTAGGTTTAATACTGTGGACAATGTAGCTACTTGCTTACGCAGCTTTGTTGAGCAAAGGGCATCTGGCGCCCTATCAGTCGCCCCTCCTTCAGTTTCAGGTGTTCTTGTTGACAGTTGTTCATAGCGTTGAGCACATTTGTCATGATGTTCTTTCAGTCTGTTTGCCCGGGCAGCAAACCTATACACTACCTGTGGTTTATAAATAGGTAGTTCAGAACTTGAAGTATGTTGAACATTTTTCTAAAAAACTGGCCAGATGATTACTTAATTGGAGCTTGGTTAATGTAACACATGGCATTACTTGTTCAGTTGGCTTGTTCATTTTGGTAGGAAGGCATATATCTTTCTCCAAAGGTGTGTTCTCCTCACAGCGAAGGACTGCTCTGTTCACCTGTAAAGAGAGAACAGCCTCCACTGTGAAAAAACACACTTTATTCATTTCATACTGGAGAAACATCAGGACATCCAAACACATGTGACACGTTTCACACCACACCAATGTCAGTACATTGGACAGGCTCTCAATACACACTCATGGAATCCTCAAACAACCTCACAGTTTAAAAATGAGGACATTCTTATTGTGTTAAAAATAAGTCTATTGAACAATACTAAAATAGATTAGATTTGAATTCTACTGAGGGTCTAAATGGATCAATATGCCCGTTCCGCCTTATCAGCGGATCAAGAGCTTGATTTAAACCAAAAATGTCTGCCTGTTCAGTTGGCTTGGGACTCCTGTTCATTATGGTAGGCAGGCATGAACTCTCTCCTGATGGGGCGTTCTCCTCACTGCGAGGACTCGGTTCATCTGTATAGAGAGAACATGCTCGGAATATTTGAAGGCAATTTTAACAAAAAATAAATTGTGTATGACTGAACTATGTGTCAGAACCGTATCATTATTATTTAATAGACAGTCCAGAGACTGTTTAAGTTGTTCTGTTCATCAGGTAATACAACACAGAAAGTCAACTAACCCTAACTCAACAATACCAGCACAAACTAAATAGAGACCTAATTACCAGAGTACGCCATGGCCAGTGTGAGTCTCCGTAGTTGTATGTTAATTCTTCTCCTGGAGCTATGTCTTTTATTGAAAACAAACACAGATGTGATTTGCCTTCATACCTATTTTTTTTCATTTTACAGTTAGAAGTCTTGTAATTATCATTCACTAGTCTCCAAGTGACCATCTTCTTTTGAGGCATCAATGCTAAAATGGGAAAGAGAAAAAAACATGAAATTTGTTTCCAAAAAGTAGCTAAGTCAAAAATAGTCATTCAAAATGGTTCCCAAAACCTACCGCCATTGTCTTCCATTCCAATCAAAGTCAAACAAGAAGGTATTTTCTGTTTCATTGTATCTATTCTGTCTTGTTTGGCTCTCCTCTTTGGAAAGTAACTCTCCACGGTATTCAAGAATGAAGCATCCTTTGTCAATGGACATGCTAGCAAACACACCTCTACCTAAGATAGAGATAGAGATAGAGATAGAGATAGAGATGGCATGGTGTTGAATATTAGTGTCTCTGTAGAAATGAAGTGGTTCTTTGACCTGGCCTTTAAATGGCATGCACACATTAATCACAGGACATGTAAACTTCTTCCAACATCTGGTCAGTTTAAACATAAGTGAGAAGCTGCTCATTCGGCTGCACAGCCCACAACAGCAACTGTTGCAACAATAACCAATCATCTTAAAGGGGTCATATAATGGTACATGCACTTTTACAAATTGATTGTACTGAAATGTGTGTTGGCAGTGCCTGTACACAACCATCATAAAATGATAAAAATCCATCCAGGGTTTTTTTTTAAAATCTCCTTATATGTTTTCCCCTGTCTTTAATCAAGCCGTTCGATCTTGTGACGTCACACGGTCGGACGCCCCTGCCATGATTGTTGATTGACAGCAGCGTTTCAACACAGACCCGCCCTGAGCGAGCTGTCGTCATAGTCCGCCATTGTTGATATGCTGGAGCAGAATGGCGTCTAAGAGATTGTGGTGTTCTGTTCTTGGGTGTAATAACGAACACAGCAGTCATTTTGATGTTCCTAAATCCGGACCGCTGAAGACGCAGTGGCTGAGTTTGTTTTCGAAGGAATATTCCCCACGATCAACGTCAATGCTTTCATGTTTGCGCGAATAATTTCACACACCAGACTGCTTTACAAACGAGGGTCAGTATAAAGCTGGTTTTGCTAAGAAGCTGCTCCTGAAAAAAGGTTCGGTACCAACTATTCGTGTTCCTGCTGCACCTCCAGAAGAACTGAAGTGAGTGTAATGTTTTATTAACCTTTATATTAATCTTTATATTAATCTTTGCAAATCGCTTGCATGCTTCACGATGAATGCGGCTATTTACACTCAGGGTAACATTACATTACGGCATGTTTTCTATGTACGACGTTCTCAATATAATTCATAATCCCAAGTTTATAATGAACAACGCATTATGGTTATTGTGTTATTAAAACGGTGTCCGCACAGAACAGAGGGGCGGGGTGAGCAAAGCTCATTTTCATTTAAAGACACATGCACTTAAATGGCGTGCTGAAAACAGAGCTTTTTTTGACCAGGTAAAATTAGTGTTTTCTTACAATACTAATGAGAATTTTTAATTAAAGTGTATTACAAACTTTTAATTTAGACCCTAAAGAATCATATTAAGTTGTACAAAAATGGCATTATATGACCCCTTTAAGAATACCAGTAACATACCTACTGAAATTAGACTATTCAATGTAATACTGCTTTAACACGTGCATTTTGAGCTATTATCTTGTGACTTTATTACTGTTTTATATGAAGAGGGGATGCAGTTTTAGAATGATACCCTATCTACTACAGTATCTTCCTGAATAGGATGAAAGAAGCATTGAAATACTGTTACTAAGGGACTGTTCGTTTTTTATTTAAGGGGCCACCGGAGGAGTTTTGAGATCTGTTGTCAAAAAAGACATGACCCTCCCTTCGCCAGCAATACATTTTTCTATGACCCTCCAAAATGATTGTGAAAAAAAGGCATGACCCTCCCCGATAATTTATTGATTAGCCTACTTCTGTACTGGTTTGCGCTTGGCAAAGATGTTCAGATAGCCATTGTTTTTTTTTAAACCATAAACTCTTGCTTTCTCATCTTACTAGGGCTGTAACGATAGACCAAACCTGATTCGGTTCGTATCACGATTTTTTGATTTTAGATTTGAAAACAAATGTTTTCGGTGCTGATGCGGTGTGACTCGTTCAACTTGTGGGTGGCGCTGCCAACAAAGCATATAAAACCTGTCACAAAGAACCGGCAAAAGTAATGATTATTAATATGTCAAATATAGCAAGGAGACATTTTAATTGTTTATTAATAAACAAGTGTTTTCTGTGTCGACTGCAAAGATGAAGTTGACGATGCGTCGCGATCTTCTCAGAACACGCCAGAGAGAAATGCACATTTCATAAGCAGAAAGCAGTCTGTTTTCCTTCGTTTTGAATTGTTCTGTTTAAAAGTAGACATTTCAAGCTTTCTATATAGTTCTCAGGTCTGTGAGGCAAGTAGCATACCTTACGCTGAGTTTCGGTTCATTTATGAGACGAGTCCAGTTCTCGCCCGCGCCTCCGTGTCATGATTAGGCTATCTATTTTCTACTATATTTACTTCTTATTTATTAAATCCAGATGAAACATTGATTAAAATTAAGATACAATTAATATAAAAACGAAATTCACTTTAAAGAAAGGCTTTGTGCTTTCTGTTTGAGGTCTTCATTTTTCTAATGTCTTGACTCCTTTCAGACGTTTCAAAATATTGGTATTAAATGCATTTTCTAAGAATTTATATTTCAAGTTTTGACTGCAAATATGTCACGTCCATAACACTGGAATCGCCCAATTTTAACGAATTTATCCTCAACTAGTTTTTGTGGTGTAGGTCTACGTATTTTATTATGTTAAATTAAATAATACTAATAGTAATTTAAAGATGTGGTAGCCCTACATCTTACACATCGTGGAAACAAAATAAATGGAAACTAAAATATGGTAGTATCGCGCTATCAGCGCACATTCTATCAGCAGCAGTTCTGGCGCCTCAGTCCCAATACTGTAAAACTCGACGTACGTTCACATCACATGTTAATGCAGCGGTAGAGTTACACTCACAGGACACTGTGCACTTATTCGCAATCACAAAAGTTCATTATTTGCTCGTGCTTTAAAGCTTTGCCGGGTAAACATTTCTTTGGCATTTTGTTCTGACATGATGCACTTTTTCTAAGCGGGAACTGAAGTGCGCCGCACACGCACAGTCAAACAGCTCCAAACTGGATTTTTGTTGGGTCAGACCCATCTGATATCGAAGGGGGGCTGATAACGCGAGATCAACATGGAGCTAAATGGGGGGAAAAAAACACCAAATAAGCCACTTTGAAATGTTGCTGTTTTCATGAATATAAAAGTTGGGTGACCCTCCCCCTAGACTAAAAAAAGTTGGATGACCCTCCCCTCAACAAAGAATAAAAAGACATGACCCTCCCCTATTTTCCTCCGGTGGCCCCTTCCATAAATACCGAACGGTCCCTAAGCATGGTTTGTCTTTGCCAGACAGAATGTGTTTAGTGGAATCCTCCACAGGACTAATTCACTTCCGTTTGGACATGACATCCAGTTATGCATTTAAATTCTGCAAAGGATAGTTAAAAAGCAAATAATGTAAGTTCAGTGACTAATATTTCAATCTTGATTGTATGACACAGCACATTGTTTATTGTCCAATCACCTTTACACCTGCTACTATAGATCATGCTTGCTAGTAACACATAAAACATGTATTTCTCAAATAAATAAATAAAAACTAGACAAATAAATACATATTAATCAAAACTTGGTAGAGTTAGCCATTTTTAAATGGGCATGCGGTTGTTCTGTTGCCATTTTTGAAAATCGACTTTTATCAAATTCTCTGTAACTAGCGAGCATTAGGCCTGTCTCAATAATCAATATGGACTTATCGCACAATATATGTACATGACTTCAATAATGTTTGGTGACGCAATATATCGGCAATTATATTTACATGATTATGAATGTCACCAACATTTTGCAGATCGTGCTGTCGTGTTGTGTGTTCTCCATGTCGCAGTCAGCAGGTGAAAAAGATGTCATTTGAGACGTTTTCCTGACAATTACAGAGAGTTTGGAAGAATAAATCCAAATGCACTCGATTTCAAAGCAGCAATCCACTGGTCACGGCGCAAAATGAACTTTTGCTCTCAGTCCTGGAGGTCACGCTTCAAGGTTGTGTTATATTTGGCTAGTGGTACTGTATAGACTGGTTGTGTGGGCAAAAGTATAGGTTGAGAAGATAAGACTGGGGTAGGAGAATGCTATCTGCTTTCACAGTTTGTCAGTATTCTGTATTTTGACTAGACTGGCTCATCAATAAACCCTGAAGCATATCTGACTCCATATGATTCTGGAAGGGCCCAAATAAACTCAACCAAATGACACATGATGCACATCATTTAGTAGGCATCCACACAGTGCCATGCAGGGGTGGTGATAGGGGTTGGCTAATGGCGCTTTTCCACTGCATGGTACGGTACGGCTCGGTACGGCACGCTTTGGCGCTTTTCCACTGCATGGTATGGTACGGCTCGGTTCGGTACGGCTCACTTATGGCGCATTTCCACTGCATGGTACGGTACGGTACGGCTCGCTTCGGCTCGCTTTAAATGGTACCACCTCTGTTGAGGTTCCAAGCGTACCGTACCGATACTAAAATGTGACGTGCAAACACTGCAGATCACTGATTGGTCAGACAGAATCATCACTACCAGCGTCATTGTATTTACAACACGAGACACTAAACCCGCTAGATTTAAATAGCCAGTAGACAACAGCCAACACAGCGCCTGTTTTAAAAGTATTTGCTTCAAAAATGCTTTAAAAAAAAGAAATGGCTGAATCGTGGTCAGTGGACGAGGTGCAGACGTTCCTCTCGTTGGTTGCCGAGGAGCGGATGGGGAAACACGGAATGAAAAATTCGTATTTAATATGATGATGTCATGGCAGTAGAGACGGCAACTATAACGATCAGTCCCACCCACTTTTGAAGCGGTACTAACTGCAGTGGAAAAGCAACCGAGCTAAAGCGAACCGAACCGTGCCGTACCGAGCCGAGTCGTACCACGCAGTGGAAAAGCGAAGCGAGCCGAACTGTTCCGCGCCGAGTCGAACCGTACCGAGCCGAACCGAGCCGTACCATGCAGTGGAAAAGCGCCATATGGGGGCTGGAGCCCCGAATGTTTTCAGTAAAGCCCCGAATGTTTTTAATCACCTTTATGTCTTGTACGCACCATCACTGAGTTTTCATGCGCAGTAAAAAAATTATATTAGAACCACACATTTGCTCACTCACATCTACAGTGCCAACTTACGTTGTCATTCACGCCCGACAAGAACCACCCCCTGAGGCTAGTGCTTCTGACTGACATGTAAACTGGCCAACCATCGATGAGAAGTTAAGCGGCTGTGCGATCCAGCCAATTAGATTACATCTTTTGGAGCTAGGCGGTTTGTTGGTGTTATTTGAAAATTAAAATGGATATTTCAAAATTCTTCACAAAAAAAAAGGAAGTAAAACACCCCCAGCCAGCACTTAAACGGCAACATACAACAGCTTCAGGTAACTTTTAATCATAGTATTATATTTCTTATTCGGTTTTTAATTGAGAGATTTACATTTTTAACGGTTGCATAGCACAGTCTATAGCAGTGGTTCCCAAACCTGTCCCGAAGGCACCCCAACACTGCACATTTTCTTTGTCTCCCTAATCAAACACACCTGATTCAACTCATCAGCTCATTATCACATGGGTTAATGAGCTGATGAGTTGAATCAGGTGTGTTTGATTAGGGAGACAAAGAAAATGTGCAGTGTTGGGGTGCCTTCAGGACAGGTTTGGGAACCACTGGTCTATAAGACACACACACACTAGGGTGGCCATTTCCATAACACCGAAAAGAAGGACACTTTGCTGCATTTAGTGAGGCAAGAACAATTGCATAGTGTAATGATGAGGCAGTGTCGTTGATCAATTTGCAGTATCTTTATTGGTAATGGTAAACGTAATACAATCAGGCAGGGGTCAATCACCAGCAAAGGATATATCTGAGGCAGTCCACAATCGTAGTCGATGGGCAGGCAGATAATCAGGGCAGGCAGCAAACAGTAAAGCATAAATCCAGTCAAACTAAGCAGGATCGCAATGGTATGAAGCAGAGGGTCAAAGCGAGTAGAACAGTCCAGGATCAGTAAACGAGGAAACAGGAGAAACCGCTCAGAAATGTCAACCAGGGTGAAACAAGACTTCACAATGAAGCAGTGGAGAAGTGCTGTATAAAGAGTCCGGGTGATGAGTGGCAGGTGTGCAGATAATCAGTCCGGGTGATGAGTGGCAGGTGTGCAGGTAATCAGTACCAGGCACGGGGTTATGGGAAATGGAGTGAAACTGTAATGTTAATATTCGGGAGATGGAGCCCTCTGGTGGCGAGTGGGAGGAACCACAGAGGCGTGATTTGTGACACATAGGACTCTTGTGTACTCGCAACTACAATACAATTGTGTCCATCATATCGATGGCATTGATTGACAGTGATTCTGAAATACTCTATTCATTGCCAGACAATTTGATCTACGATATATCTTGATGTAGACCTATGTGTAACAGAAGAGGCAAAAAAGTGTTTGTTCACAGTATTTGTATTTATTCAAGACATTGTGATGTCTGTTTCAAAAACTGACCACTGAGATGAACCCGTCTTGCAAAGAGCACAGTGCCTGAAAACATGACATTTCTGGACTTCTGGAAATAACAGAAATACATAAATAAACAAATAATGAATGCGCAAAATAAATCAATCCACATTTCAGTTGTTAACAAAGAAGTTCCCCCTCTGCAGCAGCTCCTCTAGGGTCATCATGGCCAAACTCGTGCTCTTCTGTCCATTCCGGATTAAATTAGCTCTAACGTTCCGGCATGTTAACGTAATGATATGACGTAGCCAGCACGTGGACTCCACATCATGGAGGCTTGTTTACGTTTTTAACCAATGATAGGTATCAGATACAATCAGATATTTATTTGACACCGCTTTCAGCCAATCATTTGTTTGACCAGAGATCTTACGGCATTAGACGCTATGCTGCTGCGCCCCAATAAAGATTCTAGAGCGGGTTTCTTTAGGCAGATTCAGCGCAACTCCCAAAAGGAGGAAAAATGAGTGTCCGGCTTGAGGCTGCGCCGGACAGAGGACTTAAAATCCGGACTGTCCTGCCAAAATACAGACGTATGGCCACCTAACATACACACGTGCATTTAGAGCGGTTATATGTTTGGTTAGCATGGTCTGTGGCAGACTTTTCGTGTCAGCGCAACAATTCAATAAACAAGATAATAAAAAAAGAAATATTTCACTAACGAAAATGGTTCCAAACAAAGCATGTTGTTGGTCGTCTCTGCAGCGACACACAGCGGTGTTACTGAACGAGCTCACTCAATGATTCACTGACCCATTCATACAAACAGTTTCTTCTTTTCTGAATGAATCGTGTGTTTCGAACGAATCGACTGGATAAATGACTGACCGACTCTAACCCTAACCCTAACCCAGGCCGTGGCAATTTTACTTTCATATTTCAAAGTACCATTCTAATTTTCTCATCATTTCATATTTCTGTAGTCCACATTTTACAATTGATACATTACCCTCATAAGATTATTTATGCAATTTGTAAGTGCCGTGTAAATGCATGTGCAAGTGCTCCTTCAGAGATATATGTGTATAGAGCCCTGTGTTTATAATTATACTTGGCTTTAAGTGTTTGTGTGTGTATCGTGTATGTGATTGTATAAAGTAAGAATAAGGTAGCCTATAAAATTAGTATGTGCATGAAGAATGAGTGAAGATTATTTTTGTTATTATAGAGATTCTTTATTCACCTTTTTTATCTATTCTCACAAAAATCATGTTGTTAAGTAAAGGTTATTTATGAAAACAATAATAGAGCTGAGCTTGCTAGTTCACCATGTCTCAGATGAGTCAGCTAGGAGAGAAGAGGCTTTAGCAACAGAACAGAGAGAAAGAGAAAGGGCTGATCTAGGATCAGTGCAGACCGGCCCAAAACACGTGAAGCTTCAGCACTACCCTTTACCCAATCTGGAGCTTTAATAAGACTTGGCTAGATGAAGTTCAGTGGCTTGAGTATCCCGTATCCAGAACTTCTGCTTTACTTGGCGTCTCTTTGGGAAGCATCATATTGGAAACAGCAAAGACACATTAACAAGTGCAGTTTCTCCAGCTGGAAAAGCCTTCATAAGGCCTTCATGACGAGCTGGAGGAGCTACAAACACATGGAGATATTGCAGAACAGCTTCATAGAGCCAGTGGAGGAGGAATAACTGAGATAGCGCAGAACAGCTTCATAGAGCCAGTGGAGGAGGAATAACTGAGATAGCGCAGAACAGCTTCATAGAGCCAGTGGAGGAGGAATAACTGAGATATCGCAGAACAGCTTCATAGAGCCAGTGGAGGAGGAATAACTGAGATAGCGCAGAACAGCTTCATAGAGCCAGTGGAGGAGGAATAACTGAGATAGCGCAGAACAGCTTCATAGAGCCAGTGGAGGAGGAATAACTGAGATATTACAGAACAGCTTCATAGAGCCAGTGGAGGAGGAATAACTGAGATAGCGCAGAACAGCTTCATAGAGCCAGTGGAGGAGGAATAACTGAGATATTACAGAACAGCTTCATAGAGCCAGTGGAGGAGGAATAACTGAGATAGCGCAGAACAGCTTCATAGAGCCAGTGGAGGAGGAATAACTGAGATATTACAGAACAGCTTCATAGAGCCAGTGGAGGAGGAATAACTGAGATATTACAGAACAGCTTCATAGAGCCAGTGGAGGAGGAATAACTGAGATAGCGCAGAACAGCTTCATAGAGCCAGTGGAGGAGGAATAACTGAGATATTACAGAACAGCTTCATAGAGCCAGTGGAGGAGGAATAACTGAGATAGCGCAGAATAGCTTCATAGAGCCAGTGGAGGAGGAATAACTGAGATATTACAGAACAGCTTCATAGAGCCAGTGGAGGAGAAATAACTGAGAGACGGGAACAGAATAAGAAAGATTTACCTTGTTTAAAAAAAACTATTAAAAACATACACATTTAAAACATTTAATTTAAAGTGTATCCCGTGACACACACGTGTATGTAATCATAATATTAATAATATAGTATTTTTCACAAATAAAGAAAATGTTTGAAAATATATGAATAAGTGTATTCGAGGGTCTCCAGTGAAGCTGAACTAATACACACTCTGTCCGTCACACACTCATGCAGGATACACACACACACTTCAGAACACCTGACCGCTGGATTCGGTTAAATCTGCAAGGTTTGTGAA